>PVJS01025645.1:0-27680 GCA_004027185.1 Glis glis
CGCGCTCCCCACCTGCCCGCCCGCGCGCGCCCCCGCCCACCTGCCCGCGCGCTCCCCACCTGCACTTGCGCGCGCCCCCCACCTGCACGCGCGCTGCCTCCTCCCGCGCCAGGCCGACCGGGTGTCCGCGGTGCGCGCCCAGCACGGGGCAGAGCGCGCACACGCAGCGGCCGCAGCGGCGGCAGAAGAGCTCGGCCAGGCGGTCGCTGTGCTCCGGGCAGCGCCAGCCGCGCGCCTCCTCCGGCTCGGCGGGGCCGGCTCCGGGCCCCGGGGGTGTCGCGCCCCGCGGCCCTGCGCCCGCCATGGTCGCCCACCGCTCGGGCTCCCGCTCTGCCGCGCGGGCGGCTCTCCTGGGAATTGAAACCTGGCCGGGCCGGGGCGGGGGCGGGGCGGGCCAGCGCAGCGCCGGCCTCCCGCATCCTCCCACAGCGAGGTGCTTCCTGCGCCGCCCCGGACTGGAGGTGGCCATCGCGGGCACGGGGACTCGCCCCTACTGCGCGGACTGGAAGACCGTGGCCTCCCGCCTAGAACGCTAGTCCAGTGACGCCCAGAAAACTGCAGAGCTGTGGGGGTGGAGCAAGGTTGGAGGGGCCTTTCTGAGGGTCTCACTTGCCCTAGTCCTCGCGCCCTTTCCCTGGGAAGCAGCCTTTTCCACAATTGTAAGAAATCCCCTGGGGACTCCAGTTGCTCCCAGGCCAAAGCTTACAAGACACTCTGTCCCTGCCCTATGGAGGATCTGCACTGCACGCCTTTCGATTTGGAAACGTGCATTTTTCTCTGCTTGGGACACCCTTCTCCCCAAATATCCTCTGCCCTGCTTACTTCTACATGTCTGGTTTGGGCCTGTCACCTCCTCCAGGAAGCCTTCCCTTCTGCTCCCAGAGCAGCCTGCACTGTGCTATCCAGCCATGACTAAGAAGGCTTGGGGTGCACTCCCACCTGTTTCCCAGCCCAGACAGTATGTGCTTAATTGGTATGTGTAAGACAAATCAAGAAAAAGTAAGCTCCATTATTAAAATGTCTAGCCAGATGTTTATTATTTGGTTACATTCTTTCCATTGCACAATTCCATATCGATTTTCATTTTTCTTTATTTTATTTTTTTTTACAAAGGTACAAGGAATTTCAGAAACATTAAAACAATCATTCAAACTGTTTCAGGCACGGTTTCATATTAAGAGCATAGATTGGTTTCTGACTTCCTGTTTCTCTCTACCACAGCCTCAAGTTTTGTTCCAGGAAGCAGTTATTGTAGAGCTAAGGTACACCCCAGCCAAAGCTTATCTCAAAGCGCCATCCTCAATGCAAAAAGTTCCTGAGTCAACAGAAAGGGGGCCCCCAGGGCCTGCAGTGAGGGATGGGCCCTGGCAGTGGCGGGTGCCTTCTGCTCTACCAGCTCAAGAACACAAACAAAAATGTAGTTAAAAAAAATGGCTTAAAAAATATCTGATAAAAATTACCTATCCCTCTCCCTTGCTGTGAAATAATTTAAATAATTTATTCTAGATGTAAAAAAAAAAAAAGAAAAGGAAAGAAAAAGTTTGTTCGAAGCCACCTGTGTCCTGTTTTTAAGTGTGAGGTCCGGGTCCCTTAGGGATGGGAAGAGCTTGGGAAGGGACGCTGGGTGGTCATGGGCGGAAGCTTTCTGAACTCGGCACACCCCTCCCCCTCAGGTTGGCAGTCCGCGGCCTGGGCATGAGGTTAGGTCTTCCCTTCTGAACCTGGAGATCATAATGCCTGCCTGACCTGTGTTGAAAGGGCATGTGCCACTGAGCTTTGTAAACTGTGAAGCACTGGCCACAAATGAAGTGGAACAGGTGGCTGACTACGTCTTGGGGAGCTGTGCCTTCCTGAGTACCTGGGTCCTGGCTTTTTGCACAGGAAGGCACACCTCGCTGATGCTTTGACTGGGAGTGAGCTGCAGTGACAGAGGAAATGGAGAATAAGACAGGAAGCGTGGGCCTCTGGAGTGTGCAGACAAGGGGCATCAGCCACAGCTAGGGGCAGGGGCAGATGGGAACACAGTTTGAGCACTGAGTTCCAGCTCCTGTCTAGGACACACTGTCCTCTTCACCTTTACTGCAGATAGCTACAGATGGACTAGTCCAGCAGGTCTCCATCCTCACTGTATTGCAGAACCACCTGGGTGGCTTATACAACAAAGATCCAGGCCCTCCTCTGCAGAATCAGTTGCAGTGGGTCTGGGCTAGGACCTGGCATCTGCTTTTCCTGAATGTTCCCGAGGGGATTCTAATGTGCAGTGCACGTTGAAACCTACCAAGCTATGTGGTTCCTATAGTCCCCATCTGAGCTCCAGAGCCACCCTGTGTGATGGGGAAAATGTGCGGTCTGCCCCTCCTGGATAAAGAGGGATGGATTTTATTTCTCATCATTCCCAGTTTCTGGCTGGGCTACTGAAATGACCACTGAGAAAGAAAGAGTCTCAGAACAAGGGCTCAGGACCCAAGATTCATAAAGGACGGATGCAGAAAAACTTTGGAGCCAGAAAGAATCGTCAAGGCCGGCTGGTTCTACTTCCTTGCCTAAGGTGTTCATCCCTCTCTCAAAAACCTGACTGGTGGGGCGGCCACAGGGCTCTGCGGGTTTCCACTGAGGGGCTCCTGCCTCTGGGGGCCTCTTCTGCTAACCTGGGCTGAAATCTGCCCATCCTCTTGGAGGGGGCAGGCTGTGTCCTCAGCAGTCATGGACATAGCTCTGAGCCTGCATCCCACACAGGGGACAGGGTCTGGGCCACACCCAGCTGATTCTGGCTGGAAAGGATGCTTTTGACTTCCTGTCTATTTTCTAGAATTGGGCTGAACCTTGACTCGGTTCCCTCAAGTTAAAGCCCCTTGTTCCCTTTGCCAGTGTGAGTTACCACAGCAAACCCAGTTCAGCTCATAACCCCACATGTGGATTTCCTCAGATCTCATGGAGGGCAGCTCATTCCAGAGTCCCCCTTGTTCAGATGGAGAAACTGAGACCAGAGAAAGAAGGACTTTGCAAAAGGTCACCAAGTAAACTGGAGCAAAGCTGAGGCAGATCCAATGGATTCCTGCTTTGGGGCTGAGAACTGCATCAGGCCAGAAATAGCAGATAGACCCCAGAGACCAGGATCTCAGCCCAGCCCTGCCATACAACAAATCCCACTGGCCTCTCTGCCTCAGTTTCTCCACCTGTAAAATGAGTGAGTTGGGGCCAGATCACTGATTTTCAAACTTCCTTTTTTTTTTTTTGCGGTACTAGAGATTGAACCCAGGGGCATTCTACCTCCGAGCTCCAACCCCAGCCCTATTTTTTATTCTTTCATTTTTAATCAGGGTCTCCCTAAGTTGCGAAGGGCCTTACTAAGTAGCTGAGGCTGGTCGCGAACCCGGATCCTCCTGTCTCAGCCTCCCAAGTACTGGGATTACAGGCGTGTACCACCACGCCCAGCTGGTTTTCAAACTCCTAAAAAAATTTTTTTTAGTAGCAGAATTATGTATTCTCTAGCAGTCTGACATATGAAACAGATAGAAGGGGGGATGTCTGTTGGAATGGGGGTGAGGGTGAGGGGGGCACAGCCCTCCTGCCTCAGTCTCCTCCCATTCTATAGACTAGTTTGAAAGTCACAGGCAGGCTGGGCGTGGTGGTGCACGCTTGTAATCCCAGTACTTTGGAAGGCAAAGACCGGAGGATCCGGGTTCGCAGCCAGCCTCAGCTCTCTCTCTCTCTCTCTCTCTCTCTCTCTCCTCTCTCCCTAGTGAGGCCCTCCGCAACTTTGTGAGACCCAGTTTCAAAATAAAGTATAAAAGCCGGGCGTGGTGGCACACGCTTGTAATCCCAGTACTTTGGGAGGCAGAGACCGGAGGATCTGGGTTCGTGGCCAGCCTCAGCTTGCGCACGCGCGCGCGAACATTCTCTCTCTCTCTCTCTCCCTCCCTGTCTCTCTCTCTCTCTCTCTCTCTCTACTTAGTGAGGCCCTCCGCAACTTCGTGAGACCCGGTCTCAAAATAAAGTATAAAAAATAGGGCCGGGGGCATAGCGCGGAGGTAGAACGCCCCTGGGTTCAATCCCTGGTACCGCAAAAAAAAAAAAAAAAGAAAGTCACAGGCAGACCGACCTCCCAGGTCCTTCCAGGTCTTTCTACAGTGTTCTTTCCCCTTGAGAAGTTACAGCTTATGGTGGACCCTAAAGCAGAATTCAACAGAAGGCGAGATAGCATCTAAAAACAGAGTCAGTGCAGAAACTGCCGCTGCGAGAAGGCAAATCGGAATCGGCACCATGTCCCCCTGGAATCTCTTTCAGCAACGGAGAGTTTTGTTTTCTGGTAAAAAATATAGAAATAGTGGTTGTTCTCGGGGGACTTGTGGTTTGGTCCTGAACCTCCCCACAGAGCCAAGCAGCGTCCCTGAGGGCGAGGATGACAGAGGCCTCTGCTCAGAACCGCTCTGAGCCCATCCGCAAGTTTTTGATCTCCAGTTCCAATTGCTTGGCCTGGACCTCTCGCTGGGTCACCAGCTCCCGGAGCCTTCGGATCTCCTCTTGTTGCCGATAGAACATCTGCAGCAGCTGGAAAAGCAGAGGAGAGACCTAGATTGCCTGGGCGGCCTGGGACTCTGGGGCAGGCCCTCAGCAAAAAGGCAGAAACACTACCCCTCTTTGATTCAGAAAGGTAGAGTGACTGAATTAATGAAGGTGCAGTCTCTGCATTGATCTTCTACGAAAATCTTGGTTAGTTCACCCAATAAATGAAATTTAAGAAGACTTGAATGTTTCAGACACATTTTGCCTGTTGGAGATCCCTAAGGAATGGGGCCCTGAAATCTGAAGATTGGTGTTTTCAACACCCCTAACTGTGTGACCTTGTGCAAGTTAACTACCCTCTCTGAGTTCGATTTCCTCCTCTGGGTATTGGGGGTCAGAATATTAACATTACCACTATTCCATTTGCTGCTGGTGTACAGAATAGCTACCCTAAGGGCCTTCATTATGCCCCTGGGTGCCCATGACACAACTATGAGGGTGGCAGTGCTAACACGCCCTCTTTACATGTAGAAGCTGTAGCTTGGGGACATACAGCCCGGGTCTGAGGCCCCACAGTGAGTGCCCAGTGAAGCCACCATCAGAATCCCTCTGGGAGATGCCAGCCCTCACGCTTTAGCTCCTCCACACTGCCTTCCCAGGACTTGGATCACAGGCTACATCAAAGTGCCGACCCTGGGACCTGGCACTTAGTGGGCCAGTCACAAGTGTTGACTCTGAAAGCCCAGAAAATTCCAGAATGTCAGCACTGGAAGGGGCTTCAATGCCCACCAGGTCAGGCCCTCCACATTTACAGATGGTGCCCACCGTTTGTCTGTGGATCCACCCGGCACGCAGAGGCTGCTCACCGTCTGTTCACTGAATTAGCCAAGTGAGACAAGCAGGAGGCCAGGCCAGCCCTCACTCCCTCCTTCCCCCCATCCCTTCCCCTGGGGTGGGAAGGCTGTGCTGTTCCCCTCCCCCAGCTGCCCCGTCGTACCTCGTTCTCTGTCCTTGGTGGGGGACATTCGAAAATGTCAAAGCCGTTTGTGAGCCAGGACTTCTTCTCGTCCAGCCTGCGCTCGGCTGTCCACCTGGGTGCCTTCTCCTCCAGCAGGGAGCAGGGCCTCCGGCCATCTTCTGCAGCCAGCTTCACCATGGGGTCCAAGGGCAGGACGGAGACCGGGGCCACGGAAGTGGAGAGGGGTCTCTCTGGAGGCAGTGGCCGGGAGCTCGGCAGCTGGGAGCCAGGCCTAAGGGACACCAGGATTGGCTCTAGGAGGGAAGCAGAGGGCTGTGAGAGGGCTGAGCGGCCATGAGCAGATGGGCACCGACACAGAGACATGCAGCAGGTGCAGGAGAGATGGCCACCTGCAGACAGGCAGGAGTCCACAGACGTGTACCTGGTGAAGGCTGGGAACAGCACGGTGCATGCACAGGCGCTGCCCCAACCCGTGAGCTGCCCAGTGTAGCCCTGTGCTGGCTCTGTAAGGGCAGCCTGACCCACACTGCGCCCTGCTGTCCCAAGTTCATCAATTCTCCCAACAGCCCAGGAAGCTCCCTGACTTCCTCACCTCTGTTCATCCCACTGAGCCACTCCTGGGCTGTCAGGGAGGGCTGGGCCCCTGCCGTGGGCGGGTAGATGTCCTCTTGGTAGGATTCCGACTGCAGGAGAGGTCAGGCAGTGAGGGGGACAGTGCGGGGCAGCGGGAGGGTGGGCTGCCCAGGTGGGGAGGGAGGCGGAGCCCAGGCCCTCCCAGCCCCTGCTGAATTGTGGAAACCCAGGCCTAGAGAGCAAAGGGACTTGCCCAAAGACACGCAGCAGCCCAAGAGCAGAGGTGGGGCGAGACCTAGGACTCCTGGCCCTGGCGATGTCACCCTGACCACAAGAAGGGCTTCCTCCAGAGGAGTGGCCCTCAGCTGCCCTGTGGCTGCCCGCCGAGGCATGGGTCAGGGCCCTCGGGAACCCCAACACCCCTGGATCTGTCTCCTCCAGGATGGGTTCCCCGCCTTCCTCCTAGATGGCCCATCACCCTTACCCGCCGGGGCACGATCATGGAGACGGGCTCGATGAGGCTTTTGGTTGTGATTAGCTTGTAGAAACGGAAGATCTCGCAGGAGCACACGTCGAGACCTCTCTTTGGCATGGCACCTGTGGACGGAGGGCCAAGGAGTGCCCAGAGGTTCTGACTGGGCTGGGGCCACAGGGACCCAGCGACTGGGTCATGAACAGAGACTGCCCTCCCCGCACCCTCTCTCCTTAGCAAACAGCTCACCAGCAAATACCTACCCTGGATGCCCTGAACTGGGACATGGAGTGGAAATAGTTGGACTCTGTCTCTACCTTCAAGGATTTCTACTATTTTAGCTACACTTTTATAGGCAGATTGCTCTGCTCCAGCTCCCTGCCTCTGTCCCCACAGCCTGGGGACCCAAGTGCTCTTAAGGTGGCTACTCCAGCTTTCATGTGTGTGTGTGTGTGTGTGTGTGTGTGTGTGTGTGTGTTACTGGGAATTGAACCTAGGGACATTCCACCTCTGAGCCACACCCCCAGCTCTTTTTATTTTTTTTGTTTTGAAACAGGGTCTCACTAGGTTGATGTGAGTCTTGCTAAATTGCTGAGGCTGGCCTTGAACCTGCAATCCTACTGTCTCAACCTCCCGAGCACTGAGATTATGGATGTGCACCACTATGCCTGGCTTCCGCTTTTATTTGATTAGTGTTAGCATGGTATATCTTTCCCTAGCTCTTTACTTTTCATCTGTTTGTGATTTTACATGGTGGTACATGCCTGCCTGTAATCTCAGTACATGGGAAGCTGAGACAGGATTGAGGACAGCCTCAGCAAGTAGTGAGACTCTCATCAACCTAGTGAGATCCTGTTTCAAAATAAAAATAAAAAATAGGGCTGGGGGTGTAACTCAGAGGTAGAATGCCTTTCTGGGTTCAATCCCCAGTACCAAAAAATGTCCAAGTTCCTCCCTTTCCTTTCCTCTTCCCTTCCCTGTCTTTCTTCCTTCCTTCCTTCTTTCCTTCCTTCCTTCCCTCCCTCCCTCACTCCCTTTCTTCCTTCTATCCTTTACTAGAGATTGAACCCAGTAGTGCTCTACCATTGAGCTACATCCCCAGCCCTTTTTATTTTGAGACTGGGTCTAAGTTTCCCAAGCTGGCCTCAAACTTTTGATCCTCCCAGCACACCCAGATAAAATGGGTTTCCTTCTTCTTCTTTTTTTTTTTTTTTTTGGTACTGGAGACTGAACCCAGAGGCACTGTATCTCTGAGCTACACCACCAGCCCTTTTTATTTTGAAACAGGATCTTGCTGAGTTACCATGCACTGGCCTTGAACCTGTGATCCTCCTGTCTCAGTCTCCAAGGGATTACAGGCATATACCACTACACCCAGCGTAAAGTGGGTTTCTTATAGATAACATATAGTTGGACCTTCTAAATCCCCCTAACACACTTAGAAAGGAGGAGGGGCTTGTTCCCTGGAGCTTCTCTTAGGTCAGTGCCTCTCAATTCCCTGCTGTTGTTGTAACTGCTTAACCTTGGCCTAGAACATTGCCTTCTGCTTCTTCATTCAGCTCCTCAATGTCGCCTCCTCTAGGGAGCCTTCCTGGCTCTCTCCTCTGTGCTGCTGTACACCTCAGGTACAGCCCCTGCTGTGGCTTGGGTGTTCCCCCCAGGCTTCATTATTGAAATTCAATCCCTATTGTGAGGTATTAAGAGTGTGGAAAAAATTTGTGTGTGTGTGTGTGTGTGTGGTACTGGGGATTGAACCCAGGAGCATTCTACCCCTGAGCTACACCCCCAGCCCTATTTTTATTCTTTATTTTGAAACAGGGTCTCACTAAGTTGCAGAGGGTCTCACTAAGTAGCTGAGGCTGGCCGCAAACTGCGATCCTCCTGTCTCAGCCTCCCAAGTACTAGGATTTATAAGCGTGCGCCACCACAGCTGGCTGAAAGTTTTTTATTTTTATTTTTCATGGTACTGGAACCCAGGGACATTCTGCTTCCAAGCTATACCCTAGCCCTTCTTTTTTTTTTTTTTTTTTTTTTTTGCGGTACCGGGGATTGAACGCAGGGGCGTTCTACCTCCGCGCTAAGTCCCCGGCCCTATTTTTTATACTTTATTTTTGAAACCGGGTCTCATGAAGTTGCGAGGGCCTCACTAAGTAGAAAGAGAGAGAGAGAGAGAGAGAGAGAGAGAGAGAGAGAGAGAAAGACAGGGAGAGAGAGAGCGAGAGCTGAGGCTGGCCACGAACCCGGATCCTCCGGTCTCCAGCTCCCAAAGTACTGGGATTACAAGCGTGAGCCACCACGCCCAGCTTTATTTATTTATTTTTTTTTGAAACATGGTCTTGCTAAGTTGCTGAGAGCCTCGCTAAGTTGCTGAGTCCTTCTGACTCAGCCTCCCAAGTACTGGGATTACAGGCATGTGCCACCATGCCTGACTGTGGAAATATTTATTTATTTATTTATTTATTTATTTGTTTATTTATATTTGTGGTACTAGGGATGGAACCCAGGGACATTCTACCTCCAAGCTACACCCCCAGCTCTATTTTATTCTTTTTTGAAACAGGATCTCATTAAGTTGCAAAGGGCCTCACTAAGTTATTGAGGCTGGTCATGAACCTGCGATTCTCTTGCCTCAGCCTCCCAAGTACTGGGATTAGAGGCGTGTGCCACCACACCCAGCTTGTGGAAACTTTTTAAATTGTTTGCAGTACTGGGGATTGAACCCAGGGGCACTTTGCCACTGAGCTATACCACCAGTCCTTTTTATTTTTAATTTGGAAAATAAAATAGGATATCACTAAGTTGCGCAGGCTGGCCTTGAATTGCAATCCTCCTGCCTCAGCTTCCCGAGCTGCTGGGATTACAGGCATGAGCCCAAGAGTGTGTAAACTTAATGAGACTATAGTATGGTGAGGTGGGCCCTCTGGGGAGTGATTAGGATTTGATCATGGTGGAGCCTCCACCATTGAATCCTGGTGGCTTTTTTTTTTTTTTTGCACTGAGGATTGAACCCAGGGGCTTTCTACCTCTGAACTACACCCCTAGTCCTATTTTTTAATTTTTTGTTTTGAAACAGGGTCTTGCTAGATTGCTGAGTCTCACTTGCTGAAGCTGTCTTCAAACCTGCAACCTTCCTATCTCAGCCTCTACTAGGATGACAGGCGTGCATCACCATCCTCAGCTGGCCCGGTGGCTTTAAAAGAAGAGAGACCAAGAGAGACGCACGCATGCTCCCTGTCTTGTCACATGCTGCCCTGGGACTCTGCTGCATGAGGGCCATCACCAGATCCTGTGGAGCCATGAAGCCCAGCACACCTCATCCAACCAGTTATAACTCATCCAACCCGCACTGTTACCACCAGCTTCGTCAGCGCTGCAGTGCCTTCCGTTCCGTGGACCCCCCCCTGCACCCCAGCACTGAGCCCCACTCACCGATCCCCTTCTGTGGGTTGTAGGAGCGGTACTCAGTCAGGTAGCTCAGGTGAGGCTTGTTGGCGCTCACCTCGTAGTAGCGGATGTTGCCGTCTCCCTGGGGAGGAGGAGGCGAGGCTCAGCACGGTGCCCAGCAGCAAGGCCTTGGCTTTGTGACCAGGCAGCCGCCAGGCTCTCAGACAGAATGGCTGGCACCCACCTTCAACAAAGGGACACCGGGGAGCTCGGGGCCGTCACCAGGGCAGGGGAAGGAAGGTCCCTCAACCATGACCCAGAGCCCTCCTCATTCCTCCAAGGCCAAAGCTCCGGGAACACAGGTCCAACCCCACTCCCACCCAAGAGCCACACTCAGAGGTCAGATCCGACATGTCCTCAGAGACCCCCGGAGGTCTTATCCCTGGGGGACATTTCTGGTTGTCACAGGACTTGGAGGCAGGAGAGTGCTGCCATGGGCATTGGTGGGCAGGGCTCAGAGATGCCAAATACAAGACAGTACTACCCAATGAAGACCTCTTCTGCCCTCAGTTCAAAGAGCGCCCCTGTTGAGAACTGACACCTGGACCAAGAGTTGGGGAGGACAAGCTAGGGGTGTCCAGCCAAAGCCCTGGCCCTGGGGGTTCCCAGGGAGCTGGGCAGGCGGGGAGGGGTGTTCTCCTTCAGGGAAGAGTGGCCAGCAACTATCGCCTGTCCCGCCCTGCACCCCAAGGGCCCAGGCTGCTGCCTGAGAACAGTGGGGCTCAGCTTGGGACACTTCTGCCCCCTGCCCCAGGTGGCTGCCTCCCTCCCATGCCAGGCTGACCTTCCCCACCACGTAGAGCATATTGGTGTCCGCGTCGTAGAAGGGAAACAGCACGCCTGAGGAGCCGTCCAGGTCCTCCTCTGTGAGAGGCACAGAGAGGTCATCCTGTGAGAGAAGGGAGACCAGGAGGGCCCATGAGTCTCCTGGGTGCCTTCTGAGAGTAGGATTGTTCCACGTGTCTATGGATGTGTGCACGTGTGTGTAAAAGAGAATGTCTGATCCCGCGTACGTCCTCCTGATTCTTGAGGTTCAATTTGTGGCTGCTCTCTGGTGAAGATGACTTTTTTTTTTTGAGGTACTAGGGATTGAACCCAGGGGCATTCTATCTCCAAGCTATACCCCCGGCCCTATTTTTTATTCTTTATTTTGAAACAGGGTCTCACTAAGTTGCAGAGCCTCCCAAGTACTGGGGTTACAAGCGTGAGCCACCATGCCCGGCTCTATTTTTTTTTTAATGGTGGTTCTGGGGATTGAACCCAGGGGCATTCTACCTCCAAGCTACACCCCTAGGTATTTTTATTTTATTTACTTATTTTGGTACTGGGGATTGAACCCAAGGGCATTCTATCTCCGACTTACACCCCCAGACCTGTTTTTTATTCTTTATTTTGAAACAGGGTCTCACTAAGTTGCGGAGGGCCTCACTAAGTAGCTGAGGCTGACTGTGAACCATGATCCTCCGGTCTCAGCCTCCCAAGTACTGGGATTACAGGCCTGTGCCACCACGTCTGGCTCTTAAGTCACATTTGACGCACCTGATCTTAATCTGCTCCTCCCCACCTGTCTTTTTTCCCCATTTATTTTAATAGATGAAGGAAACTCAGAAAGGGGACGTGATCTGTCCAGTCCTTGGAACCCTGCCAAGTGCTCCTTCAAAACAACGCTGCGGAGCCTGGCCCTGCCCTCCACCCTCAGCTGCCACCCCGTAGCGTTGTGCTCCAGGCCTTTGCTGCAGCACCCCCTCCTCCCTCCTCCTTCCTCCCTCCTCCCATGACAAGGTGCACCTCTCCCTGGTTCATTCTGGGATCCCCCACCCCTGGCAGACCTTACTACGTACCTGTGAGGAATGAATGAGTGACTGTGGGAAGGAATGAATGAGACCAGAGGCGGGCTAAGGGGCGGGGCGGGTTCGTGAGAGGCTCACCTGGTCCCACAGGGCCACCTGCCGGTTGTTCCACCGAGAGGTGCCCGTGGATAGCAGCTTCTTCAGGTTCCCCAGAAACAGCACCTTGTTGGCCCGGTGCCCCTTGTAGCTGGCTTCCTGTGGGGACACGCTCAGTCAGTGTTGGAGACATGGAGGGGGGACTCCTGTGTTACGAGAGGGGGTTCTGGCCCCCCAACTTGGCTGCTGCTGCTCCTGCACTTGGAAGGCCTTCCCCTCCCCATGCTGCTGGAGAAGCCACAGGGCGCTGGCAGGACTTCCAGGAAGCCTTCCTGGATCCCTTCTGTCCACACTGAGGCTCTCCTACAACTTTTATTGAGTCATTTCTCTGAGCTAGAGTACAGGCAAAGCTCTACCTAGCTCCACTCTTTTCCTGAAAGGGCACTAAGCCCCCATCGTGAGTGAGGCGGGGGCTGGATGTGCGCTGGCACTCTGGGGGTCCTCTTTAATTCTCTAAGAGGAAGGACTAACGGCCCACTGTTGCAGATGGGCAAACAGAGGCTCAGAGAGCAGAGTGTGCTTGCCCAAGGTCACACAGCTGACACATGCTGGTGCCCTCAGAATTCTACCCCGGCCAGTGACGGAGCTGAGGCACTCGGGACCAGCTTTGGAGTTAGACCAGGTTCAAATCCCAGTTCTTAGCGTGGGTGGGAAACGGCATCCCTTTCTGGCCTCATGGACGTGGATTATCTCGCCTCCCAGGGAGGGGACAGAGGGGGCTGCCAGCCGCCAAGGCTCTGCCCAGGCTCCGCCCAGGGGCCCAACTGCACTGAGGCTGTTCTCAGAAGCCCCCAGCCCCACTCCGCCCCTGGCTCCTTGGACCCTGCGCCAGGCCCCGGCCCATACTGACCCGGAGGACGGCCCCCAGCCGGGGGTCGAGGATGCGAATCTTGCGGTCCTTGCAGGCAGTGGCCAGCAGGCTGCCATCGGTGTTGAAGGACATGGACAAGATAACGTCCTGATGACAGGTGATTGTCCTCACTGGGCTTTCAATTACAGACTCCTTTGTATCCAGGTTCCAGACCATCACCTGCACGGCAGAGTACTAACTCAGCGCGGAGGCCGCCTTGCCCCAGCACCCCCTGCCCAGTCGCACACCGGCCTGCCCCAGGGAAACACGGTATTCCTGGGAGGGAGATGCAGCTGGCAGCCTGGCCGAGAAGCACAGAGTGGAGGGATGGACATGGAGGCTGAAGCTGATGTGGCAGGAGGGGGGAGCCAGGAGTCAGACTGTCTCATGGTAAAAAGAAAACACCATCTATCTGCCTTTGAGCAGCAAAACATCCATGCTGGGAGGACCTCAGGGGCCAGCGAATCCAGGGGATTTCAAACAGCTATTAGCAGCAGCATTTCCACTTCACGTGGATAACCAGGGTTGCCATGTTTAGTTGCATAGGCTCAGCACTGCAGTTCCAGGGCAACTCCCACCCATAGTCTAGGATGTGAATAGCGCCCCCTGGAGTTGAGTTCAGAATAACTGGGGCACAACTGTGTGTAGTAGCCCCGCAGACACACCCTGCATAAACAGATAAAAGAGCACTTCTGCAGAACGAGGTGGTACATGCCTGCAATCTCAGTACTTGGGAGTCTGAGACAGGAGGATCACAGGTTCGAGGCCAGCCTCAGCAAGTTAAAGAGCCCCTGTTTCAAAATAAAAAATTTGAGCTGGGTGTGGTTGCATATGCTTGTAATCCCAGTACTTGGGAGGCTGAGACAGAAGGATTGCAGGTTGCAGGACAGCCTCAGCAAGTAGTGAGACTCTCATCAACCTAGCGACACTATTTCAAAATTTTAAAAAATAAGGCTGGGGGTGTAGCTCGGAGGTAGAATGCCCCTGGGCCCAATCCCCAGTACCCCCCAAAAAACTGCCAGGTGTGGTGGCACACGCCTGCAGTACTTGGGAGGTTGAGACAAGAGGATCACAGGTTCAAGGCCAACTTTAGCAATTTATTTATTTATTGCAGTACTGGGGATTGAACCCAGGGGCATTCTACCTCCGAGCTACACCCCACCAGTCCTATTTTTTATTCTTTACTTTGAAACAGGGTCTCACTAAATTGTAGAGGGCCTCACTAAGTAGATGAGGTGGGCTGCGAACCTGCGATCCTCCTGTCTCCGCCTCCTGAGTACTGGGATTACAAACGTGCGCCAATACGCCTGGCCAACTTTAGTAATTTAGTGCAACTCTCAGCAACCTAGCAAGACCCTGTTTCAAAATAAAAAGGGCTGGGGGCATAGGTCGGAGGTAAAATGCCCTTGGGTTCAATCCCCAGAAGCACTAAAAAAAAAAAAAGAAAAATGAGCACTTCAGATCAGAAGGTGATGGGAGACCCAGAGCTCTGTCAACAGCTCCCATCCCACCTTTTACCCATCACAGAGGCCCCTGAGGTGCCTCTGTGAACCCCATAGAGTTGGGAGGGAAAAACCATGGTTGTGGTCCCACCATAGCAGACCGGGAAACTGAGGCCCAGAGAAGGAAAAGGGACATTCCCAGGTCACACTGCAAGCCAGAGGCTGAGTTGGAAAAGCAAAGTCTCGTGTGCTGTGAACTGCCCCAGTCCTCAGGGCCCAGGGCCCGCTTGCTGGGCGGTCAGTGGAGAGGGAAGAGTCTCTGGAGGGCCCAGCCCACCCCCTCCAGGCGCTGTAACCCGCCCCAAACTGGGGACCACCCAGAACCTCAGATGTGACCTTATCTAGAAACAGGGTCTCTGCAGGTGTAGTTAAAGATGAGGTCACAATAAGTTAGGGTGGGCTCTAAATCCAATGACAGGTGTCCATGAAAGAGGACACACAGGGACGCAGCCACGTGAAGACAGACTGGGGTGACGCAGCTACCAGCCAATAAACACCTGGAGCCACCAGACACTGGAAGAGGCAGGGAAGGGTCCTGGAGAGCCTCTGGAGGAGCAGGGCCTCCCAAAGCCTTGATTTCAGATTTCTGGTCTCTAGAACAGTTGTTCTAGAAATAGGCCCTCTGGCTTCTGTTGTCTGGAGCCACCCAGCTCTGTGGTTTCTGGAGCCTCCGGCAGCTCCGAGGCGGCCTCACCTTGTAGTCGTAGCCGGAGCTGAAGAGGATGTTGGCGGCTGTGGGGTGCCACTCCACCAGGCCCACCCTGCGCGCGTGGCCCACCAGCTCCTTCCTGTAGGCCGTGAGGTTCCTCGTCAGCAGCTGCTTGGGGATGTCCCAGATCTTAATCTGGCAGGAGACATGGCCCGGGAAGTGTCAGCCAGGGGCACGTTGGTAGCTTCACTGCCCAAAGGTACAGATTCAGTAGGGCCTAGCTCTCTCTATAGCCACCTCTCACTCAGTGCAGGGGCAGCGGGGGGCTTTCAGAGGGGCAGGGGCTTCCCCAAGGTCCTCCAACCTGAGCCAGAGCTGACCTTGACCAGAGATGAGCCCATGTTTCTTAGTCTGCCATCTTGATGGCCTGCGGTGATGGCAGGTGGGTGGGCTGTAGACCTGTCCCCCAGGCTGGACACCAGAGCAAGTCAGCCTCCCGGCCTAGAATAACCCTCGAAGTACAGTCTTCCCTCTCCTTGCCCTAAAGGCCCAGAGTGGAGCCTTAAATGTCAGGACGAAGGGTTTGTGCTGTATTCTCAGGGCATTAGAGAGCCAGTGCAGACTCCGGAGCAGGACAGGGTAGGGACAAACTTGTTGATTTGAAGGGCTTCTGTGGACGGCTTGGAAGAGGAAAGGCTCAGGCCAGGAGGCTGGGCGGGATGGGGTCATAGGCTGGTCGGGATGGGGTCACAGGCTGGGTGGGATGGGGTGGAGGCTTGTATTTCACAGCAAGGGCCTGTGAGGAGGGGCTGGGACTTCCTTCCGGGGTAGTGTTGTCTGAAGATGGAAGGGGCTGCCATGGGTAGTGGAGGGGTTCAAACGGAGGTGCAAGGGGTGCTGTGGAGGGAGATGAAGCTCCGGGGTGGTGCTGTCCTGCTGTCCCTCATTGTCCTGCAAGGATCTCAGGCCCTTACGTGGTTGTATGTACCACTCCCCTTAAAGATATACAGGTTCTTCAGGTAGATGACTTTGTTACCAATTCAGCAAATATATTATTTCCGGGTCGTCTTGGATTTGAACCCAGGAAGTGAACTCTGTCTGGAGCAGCGTGGGCTCCAGGAAGAGTGGGCTGCTTGAAGGCTGTTACTGCATAGGGCTGGATGGGGTTAGGGTCAGGCTGTGGCGGGTCTGCTTGAGAGATGCTGGCCCACCCCCGACACTGAAGCAGCACCCTGTGCACTGCCCTTGGGGTACTGGGGCAGCAGAAGCAGCTGAGTGCTTTCCAGGGGTGCACTTCCAGAATGACTTTGCCCCGCTCCTGATCCCTATAGTCCCATTCTGGCCATTTCCCCTGCCCGTGGGGCATTTGGGGAGGGACAGTGGCAGCCATGAGGTCTTTAAGAAAGACCTTTCAGGGAGCCTTCAAAGCATGCCTGAAGGGCAGGTGTGACAGGAGGAGGACAATGCCAGCCCTGTCGCATCCTGCCAGGAGCCCACACTCACTGGATAAAAGGCTCCGTAATGCCCTGAGAACACAGCACAAACCCTTCATCCTGTGTGTGGGGCTCCACTCTGGGCTTTTAGGACAGGAGAGGGAAGACGACTATACTGTGAGGGGTGTTCTAGGCTGGGGGCTGATTCGCTCTGGCGTCCAGCCTGGAAGACAAGCCTACAGCCCACTGCCCCTTTGGTGACACTGTCCTTTATGTTTCTCAGCAACTCCTATATGGAAACTGACACAAGCCCTCTTAGGATTTTTCTGCCTTCCTTTCCTGATAAACCAGTCTGCTTCCTTTGATCCATCAGAGAGGGTTCTGCAACACATTCTGCTTCCCTTTTTCACCTCTGCCACCAGGCAGCACTGAGCTGAAGTAGGAGCTCAGCCGCTGCAATCCTGCAGAGCCCGTGTGTCTAGGGTTTCCTCCCTTCCTTCATCTGTGGCTACTGCTTTGAGGGAAGTGGCATAGCTCAGTGCAAAGGGAATGGGCTCTGGGGCTGGTCAGGCCTCAGTCTGAAGCCAGCTCTGCTTCCCACGAACTGCATGACCCGGGGCAAGTTGTTGCACTTCCCGATCCTCAGCTTCTCTGTCAGAAAAATATTCTACCTTACGGGGCTGCTGGGAAACGATCAGTGTAATGAGAGTCAAAAATACAGTCGGAGGCCAGGCGTGGTGGCGCACGCCTGTAATCCCAGTACTTGGGAGGCGGAGACGGGAGGATCCGGGTTCGCAGCCAGCCTCAGTTACTTAGTGAGGACCTCCGCAACTTAGTAAGACCCGGCTTCAAAATAAAGGATAAAAAATAGGGCCGGGGGTGTAGCTTGGAGGTAGAACGCCCCTGGGTTCAATCCCCAGTACCGCAAAAAAAAAAAAAAAAAAAAAATACAGTGGGAGCCAGACATGGTGGTGCACACCTATAATCTCAGTACTTGAGAGGCTGAGATAGCAGGTTCGAGGCCAGCCTCAGCCACTTAGCAAGGCCCTCAGCAATTTAGTGAGACCCTGTTTCAAAATAAAAATAAAATAGGGCTGGGGTATAGCTAAGAGGTAGAATGCCCCTGGGCTCAATCCATGGTACTACAAAACAAAAACAAAAACAAAAACAAAAACAAAAACAAAAACAAAAACAAAAAAAACAAAACACCAACCCAAAACACTGAACATCGTGGGGACAGAGACTATGTCCTTGGTATAAAATAGGAGTTCAAAAAAAGTTGGTAGCCGGGCGTGGTGGCACACGCTTGTAATCCCAGTACTTTGGGAGGCGGAGACCGGAGGATCCGGGTTCACGGCCATCCTCAGCTCTCTCGCTCTCTCTCTCCCTGTCTCTCTCTCTCTCTCTCTCTTTCTCTCCTTAGTGAGGCCCTCCGCAACTTCGTGAGACCTGGTTTCAAAATAAAGTATAAAAAATAGGGCCAGGGGTGTAGTGCGGAGGTAGAACACCCCTGCGTTCAACCCCCGGTACCGCAAAAAAAAAAAAAAAGTTGGTGAAAGCTGGGCACGGTGGTGTGCGCCTGCAGTTCCAGCTACTGAGGAGGCTGAGGCAGGAGGATTGCTAGAGCTCAGAAGTTCGAGGCCAGCCTGGGCAACACAGTGAGACCTTGTGGGGCTGACCTTTAAGGATGGTTTTGGAGTCCACATTCATACAAGGCTCTCACATCCATCCTTCTATAGTTTACTTCCCCACTATCTGTGAGAGTAAGTGGCACATTTTCTGGGCACAATAAAAATGCCCCTTGCAGCATTTCACAGTTCCCCCAAAGGGTGAGCTCTTCCACTGGAACATGACTCTCCCTGGATCACCATTAGATGGGCCCAAGCTTTTCATAGGTGGGGGAGCCGGGCGTGGTGGCGCACGCTTGTAATCCCAGTACTTGGGAGGCTGAGACTGGAGGATCTGGTTCTCGGCCAGCCTCAGCAACTTCGTGAGGCCCTCTACAACTTAGCAAGACCCTGTTTCAAAATAAAGAATAAAAAATAGGGCTGGGGGTGTAGCTCAAAGGTAAAATGCCCCGGGTTCAATCCCCAGTACTTAAAAAAAAAAAGAGTGGGTGGGGGAAACTGAGGCCCATGAACAGGAGGGAGGCTCCCATGTCCCACAGTGCCTGGAACTTCTCCTCAATTTCCTGCCCTCCCCCATGCCGTGGCCTCACCTCCCACCCACCCCGCTCTTCGGGCAAGGGAAGCGCCTCCTGGGCCACACTCACCGTGGCATCTTCAGAACAGGAGGCGATCTCAAAGTCATCAAAAGGGTTCCACTTGATGTCCAAGACGTTCCCTCTGTGCCCACAGACCTTTGGGTAGTGGGGGTCCAACTTTCCAGTCTATAAAACAATGGCCGGAGGGGTGAGAGGGGGCTAGGCTAGTGTGACTTTAACATCTGAATGGTCACTCGGTCAGTCAGAAATCAGAGTCAAAGGGAAAATGTAGGGAGCAGGACTAGGGGTGAGTGTAGACCTTCCCACGTACTCCCTGCGGTTCTGGGGGAGCTACTTCACTTCTCTGAGCCTCCGTGTAGCATCCTTGCTGAAGTGGAGGAAATAATAGGCATTTCACAGGTGGGTGTGAGGATCATAAAAGCTGCGGTGTGGAGGTCTGGCGCAGCGCCTGGCACAGGGGAGGCATTCAGTAAAAGGGTGTTTCCCTGCTGACACTGCTGAGTGTAAATGGGAGTGTAAATGGTGCAGCCCCGGGGGAAAACACTCTGGCAGTTCCTCAACAGGTTAAACAAAGAGTCAGCGTGTGACCCAACAGTTCCACTCCTAGGTATGTCCCCAAGAAAAATGAAAACATAGATCTACATAAAACCTGTTCACCAATGTCCATAGCAGCATTGTTACCACTGTGAAGAGGTAGAAACAGCCAGGCACGATAGTGCACACCTGTAATCCCAGCTATGAGGAGGCGGAGGCAGATCCCAAGTTTGACGCCAGCCTCAGCAACTTAGAGAGAGTGTGTCTCAAAATAAAAGAAAAAGGGCTGGTAGTGAATCTATGGAATTGCTGTCATAAACAATGTGTATATATGAGATTATACCAACATCATTCTCAGTGCTACATGTTGGGGGGAGGCGGGGGGAAGGGACACCAAGAGCTGTGTGCATGTATGTTAACACCAAACTGATACTCATTGTGATGTGAGACTACAATGCACCAATAAAAACATAAAAGAAAAAGGGCTGGGGATGTAGCTCAGTGAAAGAGAGCTTGCCTAGCATATGCCAAGCCCTGGATTCAATCCCTAGTAACATACACACACACACACGCACATACACACACACACACACACACACACACACACACACACACACAAAAGGTGGACACCAGCACAGGTCTGTAATCCCAGTACTAGGGAGGCTGAGACAGGAGGATTGCAGGTTCAAGGCCAGCCTCAACAACTTAGCGAGACCCTCAGCAGCTGAGTGAGACCCTGTTTCAAAAGTAAAAAAGGCTGGGGATGTAGCTCAGAGGTAGAATGCCCCTGGGTTGAATACCCAGTAAAACACATATGTGGAAACAACCCAATTGCCCATCAAATGATGAATAGAGATCTAAAATGTGCATTCATAAAATGGAATATCATCCATCCAGAAAAAGAAATGAAGTACTGACAATGTGCTACAACATGGACGAACCTGGAAAACATTCTAAGTAAAAGAAACAGACATAAAAAGCCACAGATTAGCCGGGCACCGTGGCTATTTGGGAGGCTGAGGCAGGAGGATCAGTTAAGCCCAAGAGTCGGAGGCCAGCCTGGGCAACACAGCAAGCACATCTCAAGACAAAAACAAAGCAAACAAAAAGCTACATATTGTGAATACTGATTCCACTTGGATGATGTTCAGATGTGGCTTCATTGCTTGAACAAATCCACACATCTCCTAGGACCTGGTATGCAGAGCGTTGACTAATGCCTATGAAAGGCAGAATAGATAAACTCATGGAGACAGAAGGCAGATTAATGGTTGCCTAGGGCTGGGGAGAGGGGACCATAGGGAGTGACTGCTGATGAGTATGGGTTTTCTTTTTGAAGTGATGGGATTATTTTGAAATCGGTGGCGATGACAGCCACACTGCCTTGTGAATACAAGAAGATCTACTGCACTGTTCACTTTGAGATGGGAATGTTATGGTATGTGCGTGGTGTCTCAATTCAAACACAGGGCATTTCCTCCCTTGCCCCCTTTCCTGTTGAGAATTCTGTACAGGTGCAGGAGGGACACACAGGCCCTACAGCCCATGCCATGCAGCTCTGAAGCTGAGACTTCCAAGCCCACCGACTCAGATTTCTTGTGGTCAAGGAGCAACCACACTGGCAAAGTCACAGGAACTTGGGCCTGACAGTGGCCAATGCACTCCTTTTGCACATCGTACCCCAATGGCCCTGGCAGAACAAGGACCAGTCTCAGGCCCTCTGCTGCTGATGTAGTCACTGCCCCCATCCATCACCCAGCCGGAGGTTCCTGTTCCTGAGCCATTGGCCCGGATGCTCCCTGACCATCTTTATAGCGAAACAGAAGAGAGAGCAGAGAGAAAGCGGGCCAACACCCATCCATTCTGTGAACATTCACCAGGTGCTCAGGGGACAGCCCCTATTCAAGGTGCTGGATACAAGGAGAACACGAGGCAGAGTCCTTGACCCTGCAGAACCAATGGTGTCAGGATGTTTTACAAAGGAATCTTCAAGAACAGAGTGGACTCAGGGCGCACTCAACTTCCTCTCGTTCCCTCACCTTCCAACGCCAGAGAAGCCTGCACTTTTGTGTGACACCCTGTGCCCATGCCCAGTCGTGACTGTGCAAAGATGCGGTGATGGTCTCTGACTTGCTTGATAAGCCTGTCAGGTGGACAGCGGCCGTGAGAATAGACTCAGGGCTTCTCAGTTCACCTTGGGCAAGTTGGGAAAGGCCGACCTCCTGGGCCCCTGGTTCATGAGGGTTTCGGCCTGCATTTCAGTAGTTTGCAAACAGAAGAGTGGTCCTGGGCTGCCCAAATCAGCTCTCTCCCCTGGGGCAAAGGTGTTAGACACCTCAGTCTAAATGGGATTCCACTCTGTGGGGAGAACACTGTAATGAGCATTATTTGACAAATTTGAAAAAGAACAGTAGATTTGATGAAAGTATCATTGCAATGTTAAACTCACTGAAGTTGAGGTTACATAAGAGACTATTCCTTTTCTTAGGAAATACTGAAGTATTTCAGGGTAAAGGGCTAAGGAGGATATAAGTTGCTCTCAGATGTTTTTTTTTTGGGGGGGGGATCACCCACATGCACACTCAGATGATTGGGACTTGTGTCATTTGTAACTGATATGTGAGGAGGTGGACAAAAGGTCCATTTCTTTCAAATGCTTCTCTCCTCCACAGGTAAAGAAAATGGCCCCTCACAGAGGGGAGAGGTGCGTGCTCCCTGCCCACTCCGGCAGGGCACTCCCCAGGCCCTGGCTCTGGTCTCCGAGGGACCATCCCTCCAGCCACTGACCCCTCACCCAGCCTCCAGGCCACTCCACACACTGTCCTCAGGGTGAGCTTTCAAGAATTAAAATCCGAGCATGTCATGCATCTGCTCAAATTTTTGCAAGCCTCTTTTCCCTCATCTGTAAAATGTGAATAATGAGCTCTTCCTTGCAGACTTGTTGTCAAGGGTTAAATGAGATATCGTGTATGAAAACCCAGTGAGGTGCTGTAGCAAGTGCTCAATAGTAGCTTTCATTGCATGCACGCACACACATATCTGAGTCAGAGCTGAGGCAAAGACCAGAAGGAGATGCACCAGAATGTCAGATGTCAGATGGTGGGACACGTGGACATTTTTTTTAACCATTTGCTAAAATTTGGCAATTAAAAAGGTATTAAAAACAAAACTGTATATTTTCTGAAAAGGTGGGTCCTTCTAGGATTAGCCAGAAATTTGTTATAAGAGCTTGAAGGAGCCTGGTGCATGGCACATGCCTATAATGCCAGCTCTTAGGAGGCCAAGGTGAGAGGATTGTGAGTTCAAGGCCATCTTGGAAGTTTAGTGAGACCCTGCCTCAAAATAAAAATAAGCTGCCGGGCGTGGTGGCGCACGCTTGTAATCCCAGTACTTGGGAGGCGGAGACCGGAGGATCCGGGTTCGCAGCCAGCCTCAGCTACTTAGTGAGGCCCTCTGCAACTTCGTGAGACCCGGTTTCAATAAAGGATAAAAAATAGGGCCGGGAGTGTAGCTCAGAGGTAGAATGCCCCTGGGTTCAATCCCCGGTACCACAGAAAAAAAAAAAAATAAATAAAATTAAAAAATAAAAATAAGCTGGCATGGTGGCACACACCTGTAATCTCAGTGCTTGAGAAGATGAGACAGGAGGATCACAGGTTCAAGACCAGCCTCAGCAACTTAGCAATACTCTCAGCAACCTAGTGAGACTCTGTTTCACAATTAAAAAAATAAAAATAAAAAGAGCTGGGGGTGTAGCTTGGAGGTAGAATGTCCCTGGGTTCAATCCCCAGTACCACAAAAATAAATAAATAAATAAATAAATACATAAAAACAACAACAAAATTAAAACAAAAGAACCTCGCAGGGCTCTCAGACCAGGAATGGTAAGCGCATAGTTGAGTTCTCCTATCCTGTATCCGTGGCAGACATCACTAATGGATCACAGTAGTCTTGCTCTTGAGGAAACCCAGACTGGAAGAGAGACTTGCCCAGGCCTCCTGAGAATGTGAGAGGCAGAGCTGGGCTTTAGCCCAGGCCTCTGGTCCCCCAGATTGTGCCTGTGGCTCTGTTCTGAGGTAGTGCCAGTCTTCTGAATCACTATCCTGGCCCTGGCCCCTTTCCTGCACATAGCCTTTCCCTTTTCTTGGATCACTTCCTGGGTCAAAGGGCATGAGCAGTACTAGACCTTTTGCTATGGGCATGGACTATTCTCAGGGCCTTTCTCTCTACTTTTTGGCTCAGGGCCATGCCCTAATTTCTGCCCTGCAGGTTTCTCAGGAAGCGTGCATTGTTAGGCTGGCCTTGGGTTGACAGGAGGCAAACTGCCCAGGAGGCCACTCAGACCCAGCCTCCTGCCTCCTGCCTCGAGACTCAGGGCAGGTACCTCTCTCAGGGTCAGTCCTGGCAAAGAGGGGCAGCTCCTCAGAGAGACGAGTGGGAGCCAGTGCTCCTTCCGGGCCTCCAGAGCAGAAGCCCAGCCCCAAACAGCTCTTCCTCCTCCTCTGTGGACAGGGGATGGCTGGGCGTCCCCCGAGACCACATTAGCCAGTCTGGTGGGCTATCGACTGAGCTGCTAAAAGCCTCTCCAGGCAGGGACACTTACAGTTAGCAGGCCATTTCCACCTTTCTACCCATTAGGCCAGCTCTCAGTGGGGACGGGTCTCTGATTTATGGGGTCACAGCTGTAAATCAGGGAAGGTGCACCTGCTCCCCTGCAGACTCTGGAGAGGCACACCCTCCTGGTCTCCCAGGGACTGCCCTGGGGCAGATGCGTGGGCAGGAGTGAAGAACCCTGGAAGGCAGCCAGGCAGTGGGGGATAGGCTTTAGCTGCCAGGATGGGAGAAACTGCGAGGCCGCTGTGACCCTCAGCACCCACAGGGTGTGGCTATTCCTACAACAGCGTCCTGCCCGTGGCCTCCAACGAGACTCCCAACAGCCCACGTGGAGCCTGGGAGGCAGGGTGGGAGGAGGGCCAACGGGGGTCACCCAGTGTAGACAGGGATAAGCAGGTAGGCTGAGTCCCTGCTACGCCACTTACTACAGCACAACCTGGGCAAGTGACCCCGCTCTCCATGCCTCATTCCCTCACCCACAAAAGGGTACCAGTAGCAGGCCCTCATCTGAAGGGTGGGTATGAGGATTGCCTGGGACATGGTGAGCTCCAGGCAGACTAGCCAGTTTATTCATCAGAGTCGATCACAATTACCGTGTGTGTGTGTGTGTGTGTGTGTGTGTGTGTGTGTGTGTGTCTGTCTGTCTGTCTCACCTCACACATGCTAGGCAAGTGCTGGACCACTGGGCTGCACCCCCAGCCCACCCAACAGTTAATGTTACTTGGTGTGTGTCAGGGCCAAGGTTTATACATAGTGTGAAGCCAAGCTGCTCTGCAGGGGCCTCCATTCGCTGCCCCATGTGCCCCAGGGAATGAACCGATGCCTCCACCACTTTCCAACTGACCACTCAGGAGCTGGATCAGTCATGGCCTGCAGCTATAAGGAACAGGCTTTCCGTTGTTGTTGTTGTTTTGTGGTGCTGGGTATTGAATCCAGGGGAATTCTACCTCCAGGCTACATCCCCAGTCCTGTTTTATTTTTTGTTTTAAAACAGGTTTTCACTAGGTTGCTGAGTTTCACTAAGTTGCTAAGGCTGGCTTCAAACCTGTGATCCTTCTATCTCAGCCTCTCAAGTACTGGGATTATAGGTGTGTGCCACCAGGCCCAACTAGGAACAGGTTTTTAATTTTTTTTGTGTGTGGTACTGGGCATTGAACCCAGGGGCATTCTACCTCCAAGCTACACCCCAGCCCTATTATTATTATTATTTATTGTGAAACAGGATCTCACTAAGTTGTTGAAGGCCTCGCTAAGTTGGTGAGGATGGCTTTGATCCTCTGGTCGCAGCCTCCCAAATACTGAGATTACAGGCCTGTGCCACCACACTTGGCCCTTAAGTGCTTTTCTTTAGGATCCATAATAGGAGTCATTCTTGTGCTTTGCTCCTATTGTTTACCTCCCAAGCCCCCGCGAGAACCCTCACTGACAAGCGCAGCTGGGACGGAGGGGGCAGAGCCAGTCCCTGGCAGAGCAGAACTGGGTTTGTTTCCTCTTGCTGCCCAGTCTGCCTCTTGCCATCCTGGCTACCTGCTATGTGCCAGGCCACAAGCTGCTTGTGGGTGATGGCAGAGACCGGATGCTCCTGGTCCCTGCCCTACAGGAGCAGTGCATCTTGGGAGGAAGAATGATGTCATGTACTTAGAGCATGAAAAGAGGGGCAAAGGACATGGGGAGTAAGTCAGAGAAGGCTTCCTGGAGGAGGTGGCCTTTTTTTTGCGGTACCGGGGATTGAACGCAGGGGCGTTCTACCTCTGCGCTACGCCCCCGACCCTATTTTTTATACTTTTATTTTGAAACCGGGTCTCACGAAGTTGCGGAGGGCCTCACTAAGGGGAGAGAGAGAGAGAGAGAGACAGGGAAAGAGAGAGCGAGAGAGCTGAGGCTGGCCGCGAACCCAGATCCTCCGGTCTCTGCCTCCCAAAGTACTGGGATTACAAGCGTGCACCACCACGCCCGGCCTAGGAGGTGGCCTTTGAATTGGGCCTTAAAGGGTGACTTTGACCGGGCCAGGTGGAGGAGAGGTATTTCAAACCAAAAAGCCAGGGCCACCAGTAGGTTTCAAGTGAGAGGACCTTGAAGCAGTCAGGGAAAAAGGTGGGCTGGAGGACCAGAGGGGACAGGAGGCCAGGCAAGAGGGGGAGGCTGTGCACGTGGAGTCCACTCGCCCGGCCCGGGGCTCGTGGCTGGGCCCTACGGAGAGACAGATAGGCGGGCAGAGGAGCCCTGTCCTAGCTGGAAGGGGTGAGAAGCAGGGCGGCGGCCGGCCCTGGAGGCTGCGGTTGAGCAGAGGGAGAGAGGAGTACTTCCTGATCCTGGGAACACACTTCCCCGTGAGGCTCCAGGGCACAGTGTCATTCATCTCCCCCTAGGAGCACACAGATGACCTCCGACACACGGGGCTGGACGCAGTGTACTGCAAAGATTACCCGCTAACCTTGCTTGGTCACCCCTGTGAATGGGGAGCTCATTTCCTCCCGAGGTAGTTTATTTCACTTTCAGATGCTGTTGATTCTGGGAAAACACTTCTTTTTTGCAGCCCCATTCGGCCTCCCTGAGGCCCTTCCGCTCCCCTCATTCCCTGCTTCTGGTCCCAGCTCTGACCTTTAAGGGACCCACAGCACAGCCGCCCCTCTGTCCTGGGCCACTCTTTGGCTATTTGAAGGCAGAGGACCCACACCTTGACTATGATCCTCTCCAGGTCAAACAGACCCTGGAACTGGAAGAGACTTCTAAAAAGCCAGACTAGCCCACACTGCACTTCTGGAAGGGGAATCCGGGCAGAGGAAACAGGCAAGTGCTTTGGAAGGCTCAAAATGTGCCAGCCAGACGGTCTCAGAGGGCTTGGATAAGAAAGGCGGTGTTCCCTGCAGACAATGGAGAGCCCTGGGAGGTGTTTGAGCAGGGGCATGGTGCTCAGACAGGCCCAAGAGGGTCAGTCAGCCTGTAAGAGCACAGAGGTGAAATGCCCCTCCCCCTCCTCCTATGTTCCCCAGGCCGAGGGCCCCTCACACCGGCCTTGCCCTGCAGTGTTCAGGGCCCACACTGCTGTCCTTGCCTCGGTCGCTCCCACCCTCCCCACCTCACAGCAAAGTCCACACTCCTCAGCCCTGTGGGGTGGCTGCTGAAGCTGGGCCCCAGCTCAGGAGCCCAATCTGCCTGTCCCTGAGGCTGAGGGCACCTCCGCCCCCACCTCTGCAGCCTGTTGGCTGAGCACAGACCTCAGTTGCCAAGGCTGCAGAAACAGGTTGTGAAACTCGCCCTCCAGCCTCCCTCCAGGGCTCACCCGTCCAATGTGCAAGAGGGAGGGACTCAGACTGCAGCACCACTCCCTTTGGGACATCCAAAGGGGCTTGGACGCACCCAGCCTCTCTGCTAACAACTTCCAGGAGGCTGTGGAGGCCAGACACCTCCCAACCTAGCTCCTTACACGTGTCATTAAAGAAGTAGCTGGCTTGTCCTCTCCTTCTGCACGTCACTCGATTACAGATGCTGCTCCAGGCCTGGCATGTACTGCAGTCCTGGTAACCAACGAGGAGTGGAAGGAGATAAACAGCCAAGCCTTGGGTGCAGCAGGGGGTTAAATGAGAGCAGCTCCAAGGCACACCCAGGTCCTGGCTCCCGTCCAGGTCCTCACCTCACTGCTCAGGGTACAGGGGAGGAGCCTCCTAGACCTCAGCGTCCTCATCGGTACAATGGGGCAGTACACCTTTCCACATGGGCCCAGCAACAAGCACCCCATCCCTGGTTACACCATGATGAAGGCTCGTCTGCACAGGGAAGTACTAGGGGATGGACACACAGGTGCGTTCATTCCCCTCTCTCAGCCACAGTAACGTTGGATGTGGTGGCTTAAGAAACACATCTGCTAGCCGGGCGTGGTGGCGCACGCTTGTAATCCCAGTACTTTGGGAGGCAGAGACCAGAGGATCCGGGTTCGCGGCCAGCCTCAGCTCT
>PVJS01025646.1:0-13504 GCA_004027185.1 Glis glis
AAGGGAGAGAGAGAGAGAGAGAGAGAGAGAGAGAGAGAGAGACAGGGAGAGAGAGAGAGAGAGAGAGAGCTGAGACTGGCCATGAACCCGGATCCTCCGGTCTCCGCCTCCCAAAGTACTGGGATTACAAGCGTGCGCCACCACGCCCAGCCAAGAGACCCTGTTTTAAAAAAATAAAAAGAGGTGGGGGTGTAGCTCAGAGGTAAAATGCCCCTGGGTTCCATCCCCAGTACCAAAAAAAAAAAAAAACCAAGTCTCTCTCTGGAGTTCTCTACTCCCTCCCCTACAACTGGCCTATTTATTAACTCTTCCCAGAAGGGACCATTGTTAATGGTGTTTTAGCTCTTTTTAATCCCTCCATTGATCTGGTCATAAATTGGCGAGCAGGGCACGGTGGTGCACGCTTGTAATCCCAGTACTTGGGAGGCTGAGACAAGAGGATCGCAGGTTCGCAACTGGCCTATTCATTAACTCTTCCCAGAACACACCTGATCTGCTTTTTGTCAGCATGTCTCTATAAATATTTTCTAGAATTTTTTATACACGGAACCATGCTGTATATAATCTTTTGTGGCTGGGTTGTTTCACTTGGCATACTGATTTTTGAGATTTATCCGTGTCATTGAATAGCTTGCTTCATTTTCATTGCTAAGTAGCATTCCATTGTATGGATGTGCCACATTTTGCAGAGTCATTTACCTGTGCATGGATTTTTGACCATTGTGAGTAAAGCTATGAATATTTATGGTCACGCCTTTGTGTGGACACACTTTCTTTTCTCTGGGGTAAATACCCAGGAGTAGAATGGGTCGTTTGGTAGGTGTATGTTTACCATGAGAAAAGGCCAGCTTTGGAGACTGGCTGTACCATTTTACATTTCTACGTGCAATATATGAGAATTCCAATTGCTCCTTAGCCTCGTCAACCCTTGGTTTTGTCTTTTAAAAACTTTTTGCTGCCAGTCGTGGTGGCGCACACTTGTAATCCCAGTACTTGGGAGGCTGAGACTGGAGGATCTGGGTTCGCGGCCAGACACAGCTACTTAGTGAGGCCCTCCGCGACTTAGTGAGACCCTGTTTCAAAATAAATAAAAAATAGGGCCGGGGGTGTAGCCTGGAGGTAGAATGCCCCCTGGGTTCAATCCCTGGTACTGCAAAAAAAAAACAACTTTTTGCCATTTTAGTCATTCTAGTGGATGTGTCATAAGTTTCTCATTGTAGTTTTAATTTGCATTTCCTTAAAGACTAATGATATACATATATATATATATATTTTTTTTTTTTTTAATTATACAAACTTCTGAGGTTCAGTGTGATAATTTAGTACATGTAATACAATGTGTAATGATCAAAGAAGGGTAGTTAACATATCCATCTCCTTAAACATTAAAAAAATTGATCAACTATAACTGTATATATTTATGGGAATTAATGGATAAAGAAAATGTGATATATGTACACGATGAACTATAAAAAAGAATGATATCCCATCATTTGCAGTGAAATGGATGGAACTGGAGGACATTTTGTTATGTGAAATAAGCCAGAATCAGAAAGACAAGTAATACCACAGGCTCTCTCACATCTGTGCTGTTAACAAATCAATTGCACAGGCTTGAGGTCAGACTGAGTAACTTCATGAGACCTTGTCTCAAAATAAAAAATAAAAAGGGCTGGGGGTGTAGTTCAGTGGTAGACACCCCCTCCCCCTTGGTTCATCTCCAATAACCCCCCCAAATCAACTGGAATATACAATAGTGATTTCTAGAGGCTGGGAAGGGTGATGGGAGAGGGGAGAGTAAGAGGTTGGATAATCGGTACCAAAATACAGCTAGACAGGAACCCAGTACAGTGGGGTAACTATATCACAATAACGTATTATATTTTTATGAATAACTAGAAGATAAGAACTTGAAGGCTCCAAACACAAAGTAATAATGAGATGGAAATGCCAATTATCCTGATTTACCAGTACATCTTATATACATGTATTGAAATATCACACTGTACCCTAATGATTTCTTCTCGTGTATTTATTGGCCCTCCATATATCTTCCTTCATGAAATGACTTTTGCCCGGTTTCTGATGGGATCTTTTTGTTCCTGTTGAGTGTGGTGGGAAGATGCCAAGATGACCCCCAGTGGCGCCCACCTCCTGGGATTCAGGGACTTGTGTAACTCCCTCTTCTTGAGCACAGGCTAGACTTAGAAATTTGCCTGCAACCAAGAGAACACAGCAAAAGTCATGGGCCATTGCTTCCACCATGACACTTAGGTCTACATAAGATCGTGGCATCTGTCTAACCCATGGGCTCTCTTGCTGGCTCTAACGAGGCAAGCTGCCATGCTGGAGAGAGAGGCCTATGTGGCAGGAACTGAGGCCCAGAGGTGGCAATGGTCTGCAAGGACCTGGATCGCAGGAGCTTGGGAGTAGACCCTTCCCTGATCAAGCCTTCAAATGAGACCTGGTCCTGGCCAATGCCTTGGGTGTCAGCTTCATGAGGCAGAGGACTCGGCTGAGCTGTGCTTGGAATGTGGCTATAGAAACTGTGAGAAATATGTGATTTAGGTCACTAAGTTTGAGTTTTAAAAAATATATTTAGAAGCCAGGTGTGGTGATGCATGCCTGTAATCCCAGTACTTAGGAGGCTGAGACAGGAGGATCGCAGGTTCAAGGACAGCCTCAGCAACTTAGTGAGACTCTATTTTCAAATAAAAAATAAAATAGGGCTCAGGGTATAACCCGGAGGTAGAATACTCCTGGGTTTCATCCCCAGTACCACACAAATAAATATATCTATATCTCTATATCTATCTATCATCTATCTATCTATCTATCTATCTATCTATCATCTATCTATCTATATCTATCTGTCTGTCTGTCTGTCTATCTATCTATCTATCTATCTATCATCTATCTATCATCTATAGAGATGAGTGTGGGGACAGGCTGGGCAACACAGTGAGAAGCCATCTAAAAAAAAGCAAGAAATACAACTAACAAAAATATATTTAGGATGCAAGTCTTTTGTCTGTTACATGTATCATGGATATTCTCTCCCATTCTGTAACTTGTCTTTTCATAATCCTAACAATGTCTTTCAAAGAGGAAATTTAAAAAATTTTGGTGAGATCTGAGTTATCCTTTTATGGCTCACCCTTTTCGTACCCTATCTAAGAAATCCTCCCACCTCTCAGGGTTGTGAGGATTCTCTTCAATATTTTCTTCTAGAAGTTTCATACTTTGACTGTTATGGTTAGGTCTATGATACATTTTGATTTAATTTTTTATTACAATGTGTGGTAAGGGTTGAGATTCAATTATTTCCATACCAAAACCCACTTGTTCTACATTGTTGGTTGAAAAGACTTAACATTCCCCCATTGCATGACTTGACATCTTTATCTAAAATCAATGACCACATGTGAGAGACTTATTTCTGTACTTTCTATTTTGTTCTCTTATCTATATCTATTTTGTTCATCATGACCACTGTGACTTGATGCTGTAGCTCTATGATAAGCCCTAAAATCAAGCAGTGCATAGTTTCCTCAATTTTGTTCTTCTTTTTAAAAATTGCTTTGAGTCCTCTAAGCCCTTAATGTTTCCACCTATGTTTTAGAATTAAAAAAAAAAAACCTTAGTGGAATTACGGCGGGGACTGCATTTGATCTCTAAATCAATTTGGGGAGAATTGACACCTTAACAATATTAGATCTTCCCATCCATGACTATGGTATATCTCTCCATTCATTTAGGTCTTTTTAAAAATTCTCTCAGCAATCTTTTGTAGTTTTTAGTATAGAGTTCTTACATATCTTTTGTTAAATTTGTAAGCATCTTATGCTTTTTGATGCTCTTGTAAATGAAATTATATTTAAAATTTCATTTTCCAATTGTTTGCTGCTGCTGGCATATAAAAATGCAATGGATTTTTTCTGTATTAATCTAGTATCCCGTGACCTTGGTGAATTCACTTGTAAGCCCTAGTGGGTGGCTATAGATTACGTAGGATTTCCTACATAAATCATCACATCATCCCATGCCTCCTCCTTTTAAGTCTTTGTTTTGCCTTCCCCTGATAATCATAAAATTTTACCTATACTTTTATGTTTAAAATATGTGTAAGCTGGGCGTGGTGGTGCACACTTGTAATCCCAGTATTTGGGAGGCTGAGACAGGAGAATCACAGGTTCTCGGCCAGCCTCAGCTACTTAGTGAGGCCCTCTGCAACTTAGTGAGACCCTGTTTCAAAATAAAGAATAAAAAATAGGGCTGGGGTTGTAGATTGGAGGTAGAATGCTCCTGGGTTCAATCCCTGGTACCACACACAAAAAAAGATAAAATATTATGTGTACACTCTGATTCCTATCTAAATGTATCATTTTATTTTATTTGTTCCTTCATTCAGGTACATATGTAATATTCATTATATGTACCATATGCTAAATATGCATTATATATATGTGATAAATATACAATATATGTATTAAATATGCAATATTATGAAATAAATGTGCAATATTATGTATTACATATGTAATATAGAAGAGCAAATTTGCTACTTTAGACTCAATTGTATACCTTGGGGTACTGGGGGTTAAACCCAGAGGCATTCTACACCTGGCCCTTTTTATTTTTATTTTGAAACAGGGTCTTGCTAAATTGCTGAGGCTGGCCTCAAACCTGCAATCCTCCTGTCTCAGCCTCCCAAGTACTGGGATTACAGGCGTGCACCACCTCACCTTGCTCAATTGTATAACCTTGTTAGCAATGTCCACCCCTCTCTGCATGCACACTGAACTGGGTTCCAGTGGATACTTTTGGCTGCTCACCTAACATCCATTCCCCTTCCGCTACCTTCCTTCCTAGAACAACCTGCATTTTGTCGTAGTAAACACCCTTCCTTACACAGGATGGTGACAACCTCTCCCAAGCCATCCTGTGCTCCAGAGGGGGACTATGGTTGGAGAGAGCCAGCTGCGCATGCTCGTGTGTGTCCCTGCCCACCCCTTTTCCTTGCCACAGACAGCCACGTACCCCTGAGTGCTCCCGAGGACCAGCCTTCAGGTGAAGCTGTTGCTCAGACAGAGAAGCAGGGCTCCCGGTGACATCATTGAGCAGGCCCGTGTCTCCTCTGGCCTGGGTCCTGTCCTGCCCCCTTAGCTGACCATATCAAGCAATAGATGTCCTGACCCTTCAAGCTAGCTTGAGAAGGAGCTGTCTGTTGCTCTGCAGCCCAAGCCATCCTAGGTGATATTTGGGTGTTATTATCAGATACAGGCCACGCCCTCAGAAGGTCATATTCTAATTAGGTAAAGATTATATTCCAAGTGTGGAAACCAGATTTCTGCATACGTCACACTAATTGTTACAAACTGCAGAGTGTGCACAAGTGCTAAGGACTCTTTCCAGAGAGAGGCTTCCTACAGGGAAGTACTGAGGTCCATTCTGAAGAAGGCCAGGAGCCTCGGCATTCTGCAAGGCAGCCGGGGCAGAGGAAAGCCCCCGAGGCCAGGGTGCTCAGAGACAGTGGGCGGCTGGTCTGAGAGTGGAAGCTAACAAGAGGTTGGTAGAGACCACCGGGAGCCGCAGGGATGGAATTAGATTTCCTATGGTAGGATGTAAGACAGGAGCGTAAATATCCTCAAAGAGTTTTTGGCAATATGAGAGGATTTTGATATCCACGCGGAGTGGAGAGGGCTGACCGTGGGAGAGCCTGGAGCCAGAAGAGCATGAAGGGTGTACGATCAATGTACGAACTAAGCAAGCAGGTCTGAGAGGTACCAAAGAGAAGGCAGTTCATACTTGGTAGTTCAGGACACATCAGTGGACTAGGAAATAAATACAAGAGAGACTGGGCGCAGCAGGGAAAAGTGTCAGGATGGGTCCATTCGAGGCAGGAATAAAGGAGAAATGCTGCCACAAAAGCCGTTAAGTTTCAGGTATTGATACTGTCCAAAGCAGCAGCCTCGGAGGACCACTGGAGTCACCGAGCGCACTGTGTGGGAAGGAGGAGCAGGTGGCAAGGAACGAGAGAGGCCCTGGCTCATGGGCGGCTCCTCCCACTCACAGCCCTCTACAGCGACGCATGGGGACGGTGTTGATTTATTTTTTGCGGCACATTGGATTGAACCCAGGGCCTCACACGTGCTAGGCAACTGCTATACCACCAACCACACCCTCAGCCCTTTTATAAAGTACTTATATATAAATATATTATATATATATAGTATTTTATACATATAATATAGTTTTATATATAATATATATATATATATATTTTGTGTGTGGTACTGGGGATTGAACCCAGAGGCATTCTACCTCTGAGCTACACCTCCAGCCCTATTTTAATTTTAATTTTGAAACAGGGTCTCACTAAGTTGCTGAAGGTCTCATTAAGTTGCTGAGGCTGGCTTCAAACCAGCTATCACCCTGTCTTAGCCTCCCAAGTACTGGGACCTTTTTAAAATTTTTATTTTCGGATAGGTCTTGCTGACGTTGCCGAGGCTGGCTTTGAGCTTGAGATCTTTCATCCGCAGCCTCCCGAGTAGTTGGGATTACAGGTGCATGCCCCGGTGCCTGGCGCAAAATGAGTGTTTTAAAAAAGAAGTCAGTCTTGGCAAAAATTCCATGAAATCATAGGTTTTGATGTTCTAGAAATATTTTTCTCTGATATGCAAACACGTAGCCATTAAAGCATTCATCACCAAACCACCTGACGTCCTCTTGCACGCCACAGAGCCCCCCCTACCCCCATTTAGAGAAAGTTGGGGTGGGAGAGTGAGAGCAGTTGTGCTGGGTTCACACAAGAAAAGGGAAGACACTTTTTTTTTTTTTGCGGTGCTGGGGATCAAACCCAGGGCCTCATGCATGCTGGGGAAGCACCTGACCACTGAGCTACACCCCCAGGGACACTGTTTCAGGGAGCAGTGGGGAAGCATGAGCCGGGCGCGGTGGTGCATGTCTGTAACCCTAGCATTTGCGGGGCTGTGGCTCGAAGGTAGAATGCCCCCGGGTCCAACTCCCAGGAGACCCCCAAAAAAGAAAGAAGCAGCCCCTGCTAACTGCAAGATAGGCACCTGTACATCGACTGGAGGATGGGAAACTGCACTGGAAGAAACGAAAGTTGGATCCAGTGTGTGTGTGTGTGTGTGTGTGTGTGTGTGAGAGAGAGAGAGAGAGAGAGAAAGAGAGAGACTGGGAATCGAACCTAGGGGTGTTCTACCTCTGAGCTATACCCCCAGCCCTCTTTATTTTTATTTTGAAACAGGGTCCCACTAAGTTATTACACACTGGCCTGGAACCTGTAATCCTCCTGTCTCAGCTGGGATTCCAGGTGTGCACCACCACGCCCGACTCGGATCCAGTGTTTTTAAAACCATAAACTGTGATCCACTCGTGCACCAAGAAAACCATTTAATGGGCCAACTGCTATACAATAATAGTTTTTTGGGTTTTTTTTTTTTTTGATGCTGGGGGTCTTCCTCCAAGCTACAACCCCAGCCCTATTTTACTTCCTATTTTGAAACAGGGTCTCACTAAGTTGTGGAGGGCCTCACTAAGTAGCCCAGACTGGCCGCGAACCTGGATCCTCCTGTCTCAGCCTCCCAAGTACTGGGATTACAAGCATGCGCCACCACACCCGGTTCAATAGTTTATTTTCTTGAAAATAAAATGTAATACAGCTGGCCACAGTGGCACATGCCTGCATGCCCTGCTATTCAGGATGCTGAAGCAGGAAGACTCCATGCTAGAGGCCAGCCTGGGCAGCTCAGCGAGACCCTGCCTCAAAAAGAAAAATAGAAGGGCTGGGGGTGGAGCTCAGTGGTAGAGCGCCTACTTGTCTAGCATATACGAGGCCCTGGATTCAATATCCAGTACTGAAAAAAGAGAGAAAATGACAAGTAATAGAAATAGAAATTTGTGTCCCATGGTTTAGGGTAGAGATTGTTTCTAGAAACCACTCATATATAATATATATATATATATATATATATATATATATATATATATATTTGTCTTTGAGTAGTATACCAAGATATTTTTCTTTTTTTCTTTGTGGTACTGGAGATTGAACCCAGGGGCACTGAGCTACAACCCCAGCCCTTTTTTACTTTTCTTTTTAAACAGGGTCTCCCTAAGTGGCTAAGGGCCTACTATGTTGCTGAGGCTAGCCTCAAAAACTGCGATCCTCCTGTCTCAGCCTCCCAAGTACTGGAATGACAAGTGTGTGCCACCACGCCCGGCTTTATCTTTTCCTTTTTATGATCATAGACTATATAATAAAGAAATGGATTGGGTATCTGTTGAGGCCCCTGTGGAAGAATTTAGTCATACGTGTAGGACATGAGTTAACAGGAAGTGTTAAGTTTGTCGCTAAACATGCTCATTTCCTTTCTGCAGAATAGAAATAGCCAGTGTGTGTAAACACTGAGTTAGGCCTGAGGGAAAGAATGATTTAAACTCACTTAAGTTGCAAATAATACAGTGAAAAATTAGTTGCTCCCTTGCCACGTCAGTTGGTGCTTTTAATTTTTTTAATTTTTTTTATTTTGTGTGTGTGGTACTGGGGATTGAACCCAGGGGTATTTTACCTACGAGCTACACCCCCAGCCCTATTTTTTATTCTTTATTTTGAAACAGGGTCTCACTAAGTTGCGGAGGGCCTCACTAAGTAGCTGAGGCTGGCTGCAAACCTGTGATCCTCCTGTCTCAGCCTCCCAAGTACTGGGATTACAAGCGTGCGCCACCACGCCTGGCCCAGTTGGTGCTTTGAAAAGGTACATGCAGGTAGATAATACTATCTACCTGGGGGGATTCCATGTGCATGTGTGTACACACACACACACACACACACACACTCACACATGAGTGGCAAAGAATCATGATAACAAACAGCAAAATATCAAAAGAAAATGGTAACAGTTTATTATTTTCCTGTTGGGAAGTGAGAAGTTGAGAGAACCAGGCCCATGGGAACGGTCTGCATGTTAAGAGTGGGACCACAGTGGGGGCAGGGAAGCCCCCTCAAGCCGGGCATGGTGGCTCAGGACTGCGATCCCAGTACTTGGGAGGCTGAGACAGGAGGGTTGCAGGGTCAAGGCTGCCTAAGTGACTTAGTGAGACCCTGTTTCAAGCAAAAAAGGGAGGGGGCTGGGGGTGTAGCTCAGAGGTAGAATGCCCCTTGGCTTAATCCTCAGTACCAAAAAAAAAATGGATTTTGGATATCATGTAATGAAAGGTGTCAATACTTGAAAGATTGGCATAAGTCAGTGGTCCCAAATTTCCCTAATGACCAATGCATAATATTACACCCTCATGCAGGGGCGAAAGATCCATTGGAAGTACATGATAAATTGATGGGCTTTAACATAAGAGACTCTAATAGGCCACGAGAAATCCACTGAGAAGCTTGCAGAGTCCACATTGCTACTGGCCTTTAAGAAACTCTCCCTTGTCCTCCGGGTCCATCTATGTCGTCCCAAATGACGTTAGTGAAATCAGGCACAGAAGGACTGACAGTGCGCAACCTCACTCACAGGTGGAGTTTAAGTCCAACCTAGAAGGAGAAGGTAGATGGTGGTCACCAGGGGCTGGGGGTGGGTGACGGGGTGAGTGGAGACAATGGCCCAAGGGTACCAAGTTTCAGTAAGACAGGAGAAGTAAGTTCTAGTGGTGATGACTGTTAGTAATAATGTATATTTCGAAATTGCTGAAAGATTAGATTTTAAATGTTCTCACTACAAAGAAGTAAGTATGCAACCTGGCATGGTGTTGCATGCCTGTAATCCCAGAACTTGGGAGGCAGAGACAGGAGGATATCAGGTTCAAGGCCCGTCTCAACAACTTAGTGAGACCCTGTTTCAAAATAAAAACTAAAAAAAAAAAAATAGGGCTGGGTGTGTAGCTCAGAGGTAGATTTCCCCTGAGTTGAATCCCTAGTAACACACACACACATACACACACATACACACACACACACCAAAAAGAAAAGAAAAAGAAATAAATATCTGAGGTGATGGATATGTTCATTGGTTGGATTTAATGATTCCATAATATATACATATATATTTCCACAAAAAGCTATGATATATATCATAGTTTTACATCCTACCTCATAAATATATTCAATTATTTGTCAGTTCAACGACAACAAAAAACCCGGAAATAAAACTATCACTTGTCAGGACTAGCCACAGTTATCTGCAGACTTTCACAGTTATCTTGAAGACATCCTCCTTTTCCAGCTGCCTACCCGGGGGGCTGGATTTTCTCGTGCTTCGACCACAACAGCACATAGCAACAGAATGCAGAAGCAGATATGAGAGTCCACTGGATTCTTCTAACCCAGACATTCAAAAGATTTGCAATGAGCCAAGCATGGTGGTGCATGTTTGTAATCCCAGTACTTGGGAGGCTGAGACCGGAGGATCACAGGTTCGCAGCCAGCCTCAGCTACTTAGTGAGGCCCTCTGCAACTTAGTGAGACCCTGTTTCCAAATAAAGAATAAAAAATAGGGCTGGGGGTGTAGCTCGGACGGGTTCAATCTCCAGTACCGCAAAAAAAAAAAAAAAGATTTACAACAATGCCAAATAATGCCACTCTTCTCACTGTTTTTTTTAAACTTGTTTTTCATAAAAATACATCGATGATAATTTGTAATTTTTACATATTACATATTAAACATATTACATATTAACATTAAACATATTAAACATATTACAAATTTGTAACTTGTAATATGTTCATTATTGATCTTTTCACATAAATTAATATTTTTAAATTTCTCGGTTTTAACTTCTAACATGGTAAACGCCAGTAGGTGGAACCCACATCGATTAGAGCCTCTGGTCTCAACCACTGGGAGTCCGAAGGGGCCGAGACCACCGAGCTCAGCGCTGCTGAGCTGCCCAACAACAGAGCCCAGAGCGCGAAACGGCTCACACACTAGTGAAAGGGACAGGCACGCCCCCTTTCCCCTTCCCTGGGATCCAGTGCCCCTCAGTTGTGTTAGGTGGGCATTTCCCCCCATTTTTATTGAGAAAAATCTCTTCATTAGATGAGAAAATCTTAACTATAGCAGAAGATCCCTGCAAAGCTACAATACAAACTTAAATTACCTTTTGTAAACTAAGAAGTCCGGTTTCCTTTTTCATTAATAGTTTTACCAGTGTGAAGAAATTACTATGACTTTTTTTGTTTTTTGGTACTGGGGATTGAACCCAGGAGTGTTCTACTTCTGAGCTACACCCCCAGCCCTATTATTTATTTATTTATTTATTTATTTATTTATTTATTTATTTAGTAGTACTGGGGATTGAACCCAGGAGTGTTCTACCTCTGAGCTACACCCCCAGCCCTATTATTTATTTATTTATTTATTTATTTATTTATTTATTTATTTATTTATTTAGTAGTACTGGGGATTGAACCCAGGGGCATTCTACCTCCAAGCTAAACCCCAGCCCTATTTTATTTTTAGTTTGAAACAGGGTCTCAGTAGGTTGATGGGAGTTTCATTACTTGCTGAGGCTGCCCTCTGAATCTGCGATCCTCCTGTCTCAGTCCCCCAAGTACTGGGATTACAGGTATGTGCCACCACACCCGGCATGTTTTATTTTTGAAACAGGGTCTCATAAATTGCTGAGGCTGGCCTTGAACCTGTGATCCTCTTGTCTCAGCCTCCCAAGTACTGGGATTACAGGCCTGCGCCACCATGCCTGGCGTGAAGAAATTATTATGAAAGTTGTGGTGGCGCATGCCTTTAATCCCAGTACTTGGGAGGCTGAGATAGGAGGCTTGCAGGTTTGAGGCCAGCCTCAGCAACTTAGCGAGTCTCTCAGCAATTTAGTGAGATCCTGTTTCAAAATAAAAAATACAATAGGGGTGGGGGTGTAGCTTGGCAGCAGAACACCCCTGGTTTTGAGCCCCAGTACCAAAAAAAAAAAAAGAAATTACTATAAAAATTGCTTGTTAAAAAAGCGTTTTTCCTAAACACACACACACACAAACACACTTCATTTTTATTTTGTTCTTATTAATTTTTTTTTAAGTATTGGGGATTGAACCTAGGGATGTTCTTGCTGAGGGTCTCACTAAGTTGCTGAAGCTGGCCTCCAACCTGCAATCCTCCTGTCTCAGCCTCCCAAGTACTGGGATTATAAGTATGTACCTCTGCACCTGGCTCAACCAACATACATAAAATGTGTGGAACACATTTTTTATTTATTTATTTTGTGTGTGTGTGTGTGTGTGTGTGTGTGTGTGTGTGTGGTACTGGGGATTGACCCCAGGAGCATTCTACCTCCAAGCTACACCTCCAGCCCTATTTTTTAATTTGTATTTTGAAACAGGGTCTCGCTAGGTTGATAAGAATCTCACTACTTGCTGAGGCTGTCCTCAAACCTGAAATCCTCCTGTCTCAGCCTCCCACGTACTGGGATTACAGGCGTGCGCCACCATGCCCGGCTTTTGCAACACATTTTAAGCTATTCTAGGGTTGACTAATGTAGCTGAATCACCTTGAAAACAGGATAAAAACTGCCCTTTTAAGTCAAGTTCTGGAAGATTAACAAAACATGCACGATCAGTTGCTCCCACAGGACAACCCCATATAACCTCCAGCTAGCAGGATCCTGATCACGGTTGTGAAGATGCAGTAGAGAGGCTGGCAGAAGTGGTCTGGAAACTATTTTTATAATCTTATGGACTTGCTGCCCTTCTAGCTACAGTTTGAGTCCAATCTGCCACAGCCTTTCATACACCGAATGACAGAAATCTGTCCAATTTCTATTCCGACAGAGAGACTGGGTCCTAGTTAAGTTGACGGGTGCTCTCCTTATGATAAAGTCTTACCCGTTTAAAAATTGTTATTTTTATCATTATTATTTTAAACACCACTGTGTTTTCAAAGTGAGAACTTATTTGTATTTCATAAATATTGAGGTTTCCTTTATCTGTTTTTTTCTTTTTTGGTACTGGGGATTGAACCCAGGAGCTTTCTACCTCTGAGCTACATCCCAGCCTTATGTTATTTTGTTTTTGAAACAGGGTCTCGCTAGGTTGCTAGGGTCTTTCTAAGTTGCTGAGGCTAGTCTTGAACCTGGGATCCTCCTGTCTCAGACTCCCCAGTACTGGGATTACAGGCATGTGCCACTGCACCTGGCTTCTTTATCTGTTTTTTGGACAACCCAAATGAACCAATCATTTTGAAATAGTCATACAAGGTCCACTAGGTGACATCCCATGGGCCAAGGAGAGGGAGGGCCTTTCCCCATTTAACCTTGTTGTTAGGGAAACAACTATGTGATGTTAAGTAGTGAGGGAGCGACAAGCTTATGACCAGGTGCCCCGGCCACCCCTCTGCACTGTGTCTTGTCTTCTTGTCCACAAGTACACAGCTTATCACTGGGAGTTCCCTCCCCTCTAGAACAAAAACACTGCTAAGCCACAATTATCTCGAGTTGAAGGAAAAAGGAATTTACCTGTGGTATCTGTTGT
>PVJS01025646.1:13604-27781 GCA_004027185.1 Glis glis
GAGGAGGAGGAGGAGGAGGAGGAGGAGGAGGAGGAGGAGGAGGAGGAGGAGGAGGAGGAGGAGGAGGAGGAGGAGGAGGAGGAGGAGGAGGAGGAAGAGAAGGAGGAGGAGTAAGAGGAGAAGGAGGAGGAGGGAGAGGAGGAAGAGGAGGAGGAGGAAGAAGAGGAAGAGGAGGAGGAGGAAGAGGAAGAGGAGGAGGAGGAAGAGGAAGAGGAGGAGGAGGACGAAGAGAAGAGCCAAAGGGGCACAGCGTATGTTGCTGCTGTTGTTGAATTCAATCTTTTTTTTTTTGGCCTCCGCCATGTTGCGATGCAGCAAGAGGGCCTTCACCAGACGCTAGGGTCTCATTAAGTTGCGGAGGGCCTCACTAAGTAGCTGAGGATGGCTGCGAACCTGTGATCCTCCGGTCTCAGCCTCCCAAGTACTGGGATTACAAGCGTGCGCCACCATGTCCGGCTATTTTTTATTCTTTATTTTGAAACAGGGTCTCACTAGGTGACAAGAGTCTCACTACTTGCTGAGGCTGCCCTCGAACCCACAATCACCTGTCTCTCAGCCTCCCAAGTACTGGAATTACAAGCGTGCACCACCACGCCTGGCTCTTAGAGTTTTTTTTTTTTAACCATTGAATAAACTATGATGACTGGAAACTCAATCTAATTCTTTTAAAACGTGAAATCTGAGTAGGACAATATGGCACTTTATTGTAATGTTTAGAAAATTATAAGCACATCATTGTTTGTTTATCATGGCCATAGAAAAATATAAATGTGTTACCTGATGAGTCAAAAAAACCTGGAAATAACTAGAAACGTAGAGGATGGCAGCGCAAAACATGCTTCATGACAACGAGGAAAAGGCACAGCTGACTTTCTGTGCGAGAATCTTAATGCAGCCATACATTTGGCCAAGCACAAAGCTTTGGAGGACTGGCTCCATTTATCAGGGTCTAGGTGAAGGGATGTCAATGACGTGGAGAGCATGAATAAAAGCAGAGTCAAGGAGTTGGTGCTTCCTGACTCAGGATGAGAAGGCAACTTGATTGCATTGGCTGATGCTATCGTTGGGATCTGGTCCGTCCCCCCAAAGCTCATGTGCTGAAGACAGTGCTGCAGTGTCCAGAGGTCAGGCTTGAGGGAAGTGACTGGCTCATGAGGGCTCTGACCCCCCCACAGTGCATTCATCCATTGCTGGCTGAGTGGACTCCTGGGAGGTGGGACCTAGTTGGAGGAAGTAGGCCACCGGGGAGTGTCCTGGAAGGATTTAGCTTCTCCCCTCCCATCACCTCCCTTTCTCTCTCTCTCTCTCTTCTTCCTGGCTGCCATGAGCTGAGCAGCTTTCCTCCTCTATGCCCTTCTGCCATCATGTTCTGCCTCACCTCATACCCAAAGTAACAGAGTCAGCCAACCAACCGTGGACTGAATCATGAAACCTTGAGCCCAAAGAAACCTTTCCTCCTCTAGGTTGTTCTTGTCAGGAATTTTGGTCACAGCAGCAAAGAGCTGACTAACACGGCTCAATAGTTTGATAGCACAGAATTCAAAAGTGCAAAGGTAAAAACCTCAAAAGGGTATTCATCAGCTGTTACTGATTTTAATTAAGATTTCAAAGAATATTCTCAACATCAAAACAAGTGGCCAGAGCATACATAAAATGAAAGGGGTAAGTAGTACTGATGGGAACAAAGAGCGCGAGCTCCCGCTTTTCCTTGCTTTGAATCTCAGCTGTGCACATCCCAGCCAATGGCTACAGGCGGATCAGTCTCTGAGCCTTGTGCTGTGGGCCTGGCCCAGTGCTCAGCTCGGGCTTGGTGCCAATAACTGCTGCTTTGAGTTTGGTAAAGTGAAAAGAACGTGGATTTCAAAGGTAGCTCTCAGCTGGTGTGGTGGCACACACCTGTAATCCCAGTACTTGGGAGGCTGTGATGGGAGAATTGCAGGTTTGAGGCCAGCCTCAGCAACTTAGACTCTGTTTAAAAAAAATTTTTTTTTTAAAGGGCTGGGGGTGTAGCTCGGAGGTAGAATGTCCCTGGGTTCAATCCATAGTATCAAAAACAAAAGAAGGTAGCTCTCAATTTGAATCATATCTCTACCATTGACTAGTCATACAATCTGAGGCAAGTTTTATTTTTCTAAACCTTGGTTCTTCAACTAACAAAGTGGGGCTAGCAATGCCTCCTTTGTGGGGCTGGTTTGAGGATTAATTTATTAAATAGTGTGGTCCTGGCCCATAGCCGACCATCAACAAACGAGCTTGCAGCCAAGTCCCCAATTTCATAATCCAGAAACCAGACAGAAGAGACTAACTGTAGTGGGTTGTGATGGGGTATCATTCGCTTGAAGAAAATAAATGTGCTGTCTTTATTTGTAAAGAAAGAAGAAACAATATTATACTCAAAGAATGCGAGAAAAATTCATTCCACAGATCCCAGAGCGTGAACTTTGTCAAGAGTTGTTCTACTTATCCTCCAAGTCCATTAAAGACTATTTTAAGACTGAAAATGACATTTTCATACATTATTTGCCACCGGATGTGCCTGATCTAATTCAGTATCAGGGCGAGGACAAACACATTCATAAGGAACAAGGCAGGCCACGACTCTGACAGCTCCCGTCTCTAGGCATTCAGAACGGCATGCTACCAGTGTACCCGCAGGTTATTTCTGGTGTAGACGGATGAGGGGCCACTTTATATTATTTGACGGCTGCCCTTCTGAATTAAAGGCCTAAGCTGGAAATGAGGCTCCGAATCTCCTAATGACTGGCTGATGACAACCTAAGTCAATTCAGAATTTAAGGCCATAAGATTAGAGAAGAGAATAGAATATAACGGATGGTCACAGAGTTGCTGGTACCATGTGGAGTGGCAGGAAGACCCTGTGGCTCTCTTCACTAGTGACAGGATTTGGTGACTGAGTGACTCACCATGATCTACACTAACTCGTTACTACAGCGCTGTTTCGCCGTTCAGATGGAAATGAAATCCGACCCTCTCTGTGGCTCTGGGAAAAATAGATTTGTCAACGAGACTCCATCTTCTAGGTGGTTTATTTTAAAAGCACTCCTAACTACACTTTTGTTTTGCAGGGACCTTTTGTTATTTGTGTTTACTTTTTCCAGGCAATAGATTCCTGTTCTACTGCTGTTTCTGCTTCCTGCCTCTATCTCCCAGAAAAATAAAAAAAAAAGGAATTTGCTTTGTTCAGGGAGCCCATGGCTGTACACTCCCTTCCTTTTAAGTCAAGCCAACAGGCTAAATGTCATCTGCGCTCTGAGTTCCTAGAGACAGTGGTTCTCAAAGCCTTTTCTTTTTGCTTTTTTCACCTTCTAGAAAGGTGATGGACAAGGGTTTACGTTGACTTGAGGCTTACAGCATGCAGGTATCTTCACACAGGGGTCCTGGCCGGGTCAGGACAGCTGCACATGAACTCAACACATAGGTTAAATGGAGTCTACGCTTTATTCCTGGTGGAAAATGGAGTTTTCCCTTAGTTGTCCATTTGTAAGATTGAATGGGCGGCTGGTGGAATGCAAAAACAGCTTCTGTAGGCCTGTGCCCTGGGCCTGGGCCGGAAGGAACAGATTCTTGAACTCCTAGGACTAAGCCTCTCTTTTTGAAGACAACGCCTCTGCTTACTCCGGCACGTGGTGCTATATGCACAGCATTTGGGGGGCTCATAGGACAGACTCTGGATGAATTAAGTGCATATTCTCCACTGGCTGTGTTCATGGGAAATTATTTCTACAATTCATTCCTACATTCTGGCAAAGAACAAGCCACATTGGTAACCCCCAGTCGTTAAATGTGGGTAGTGCTATGCTCTGAATAACGTTTGTGCCCTCAGAAACTCATGTTGGAGTTTGTGAGGTGTTGAAATGGTGGAGCCTTAATCTGACTATAGTATTTAGAGTTGGGGGCCTTTGGGAAGTGACCCTAGATGAGGCCCTCAGGGCGGAGTCCCCATGAATGAACCCTGGTGCTTTATAAGAAGTGAGAGAGCCAGGCGTGGTGGCACACGCCTGTAATCCCAGTACTTGGGAGGCTGAGACAGGAGGATCACAGGTTCAAAGCCAGTCTTGGCAACTTAGCAAGGCTCTCAGCCCCCTAGTGAGACCCTGTTTCCAAATAAGAAATAAAATCGGGCTGGGGTGTAGCTTGGAGGTAGAATGCCTCTGGGTTCAATCCCTAGTATCAAAAAAAAAAAAAAAAAGAAGAAGAAGAAGAAGTGAAAGAGCCTGACGTAGTGGCACACGCCTGTAATCCCAGTACTTCGGAGGTTGAAGCAGGAGGATCACAGGTTCAAGACCAGCCTCAGCAATTTAGTAAGGCCCTCAACAACTTAGTGAGACCCTGTTTCAAAATCAAAAGCTCAGGATGTATGTAGCTCAGAGGTAGAGCACCCCTGGGTTCAATCTCCAGTACCACACACACAAAAATAAATAAATACATAAATTAAAAAAATAAAATAGTGCCAAGGGTGTAGCTCAGAGGATCTCATATGCACATGAACACTATGTCACTTGCCATGTGATGCCAACGAGGACATCACTAGACGCAGCCTCTCCCTGTGGACCAGAACCACGGCCCCAAATGAACCTCTTTTTGTGAAAATGTCCCCAGTCTGTGGCATTGTGCTAATAGTACTGGAAAATGGACCGATGCAGGGTGAAAACATTTGAATTGGTCTCAGAGATCCCCAAGCCCATCTCTTATTGCCAGACAGAATAAGAAGGCCACATTCAAGCCCAGGAACAAGGACAGATCTAAAAGGGAAAAAGTCCCTTCCCTCCCTCCCTGCCTTCCCCGCTCTCGCTGCTCCTCCGGCCACGGCTGAATCTTGGGCTGGGAGACGCTCAAACACTTCCACAGCCCCCCAGGTGCTGAAGGATTCTCTTTCTTAAAAGAATCTCATCACTAGTGAGTAACTCCAATGAAATGGTACTAATTTTTTAATCCAAATATCAATGTGATCTTTATCTGATGGCTTTTGGTATGTTATAAATGCTCTCCAAGCTATTCATCACTTTTTTGTATTGGAAATACAAAAAAAGTAGGAAATTGAACCCAGGGGCATTCTACCTCTAAGCCACACCCTAGCTCCCTTTTAATAGAGTTTTTTCTGGAGCCGGGCGTGGTGGCACATGCTTGTAATCCCAGTATTTGGGAGGCTGAGACAGGAGGATCGCAGGTTCGCGGCCAGCTTCAGCTACTTAGTGAGGCCCTCTGCAACTTAGTGAGACCCTGTTCCAAAATAAAGGATTAAAAATAGGGCTGGGGGTGTAGCTCGGAGATAGAATGCCTCTGGGTTCAATCCCCAGTACCGCAAAAAAAAAAAAGTTTCTTCTTTTATACTTTTATTGGTGCATTATAGTCTCACATCATAATGTAGTTCACAGTAATAGTAAAAATATGGAACGCTTCACGAATCTGTGTGTCATCCTTGCACAGGGGCTATGCTAATCTTCTCTGTATCGTTCCAATTTTAGTATATGTGCTGCCGAAGCAAGCACTTATTTTTTTATTTTGAAACAGGGTCTCACTGAGTTGCTGACAGTCTCGCTAAGTCACTGAGACTGGCTTTGAACCTGCGATCCTCCTGTCTCAGCCTCCCAAGTAGAGGGATTACAGGGGTGTGCCACCCGGCTAAGGAGTGTTATTTTTAAGAGAGAGAACCAAATATTTCTTCCAGTTGTTTCTAATTTTAAAAATTAAATACAAAGAAAGTAAATGGAGTGGCTTAATCAGACCCAATCAGGATAATTGAATAGCCTTGCCAATTTGTAAAAGAACTAATGTAAGAAATGAGCTTTTAATGTGCTTTCAATACACTGTGAAGGGGAAGTCATGGGCGAAGGTGGAGAGATCACATTAGAGTCTCTGTGTGGTTCCTTCAAGAGCCTTTTATTGAACCTCCTGCTTCCATTTCTATTCTTCTGGATAAAATATATGATTCCTGTAATCATACCCAAGATGAGCAGTTGTTATTCATGTGTGTGTGTGTGTGTGTGTGTGTGTGTGTGTGTGTGTGTGTGTTTTACTGGGGACTGAACCCAGGGGCATTCTACCTCTGAGCTACACCCCCAGCCTTCTTTATTTTTTGTTTTGAAACAGGGTCTTGCTAAGTTGCTGAGAGTCTTGCTACACTGCTGAGGCTGTCCTCGATCCTCCTGTCTCAGCCTCCCAAGTGCTGGAATTACAGGTGTGTGCCACCACGCCCGGTTGGCAGCTATCATTTTTAACCCAAGACTCAAGCTGCCAAGGCTCTCGGGTTCTCTGCGGTGCCTCAGAAAGAGTGGAAAAAATGAGCCTCAGCCCAGCAGCTCTTGAAGCTGGGTGGTCACTCATTAACAGGGTGTGCGCTCCATTCTCAGGGGGACGACGGCGGAGGAGGCTTGTTCTAAACTTTTCCACCCCTTCAACAGCTAATTTCTGTGGAGTCATTAAGGGAACACTGTTAATACTGGTGTTATGGTTTATGTCACCGCTGTACCCACGACACTTCACCAGCTAAAGTTAATGCTTTCCTAAAGTGCTGGGAGTTCGGGGACAATCCTGGTTCTGAGCTGCAGGAATTCTCATCTAAATGCAAATCAAGGCCAGTCATCCAGGATGCATGAGTAGCTGCAGCAATTTTTCCACTGTTTAGCGTCCAGCCCCCCAAACTCATTCCCACACAACTGTACTGGTGAAGGATTCCTCATTAGATAGAATTGAACTAGGTTTGTCTTCCTCCCTGTGCCGGCACCCATAGAGGTAGAAGGTGTTCAGGGTCTTGATTTCTTGGGCTTAATGTATGGTAAATAAAATGGACAAAGATTCATTTCCTAATGTCTGCATCTCCATTCCATACTTATATATCCAGGCCCCTGGTATCTCTATTTCATGTTCCCTCAAAATAAAGTGTCCCAAATGGAACCTGCCTTTATCCCAGATCTGCTTCTCCTTACTGTATTTTCCTAGCTCATTTAATGACACTGTCACTCACCCTCTTACGCCAGAAACTGGAGAGTCTCCTCCCATGTTCCACATATCCAGGAAGCACCAATTTTATCTCATATATACTTTTATAATTAGTCCTTTCCTCTAAGTCTCCATTCCTGTGGCTTAATTCAGCCCTTTGCTACTTCTCACTGGGCTGCTGCAGTAGTTCCTTTCCTGGTTTCTTGCTTAGTCTTCCCCCACAAATTCCAGCCTCTAGTCGGCGACTGGAGGAATCCTTCTATCAGATGCAAGTCTGACCAACTCACTTGTGTTAGTCAGCTTTCTGTTTCTATAACAAAATACCTGAGGAAGGTATTTTGTGTTGTGAAGGACCTCACTAAGTAGCTGAGGCTAGCCACGAATCTGGATCCTCTGGTCTCAGCCTCCCAAGTACTGGGATTACAGGCGTGCGCCACCACGCTCGGCATCAGGCTCTGCTTCTATAGGACGTCCTCTTGCTGGGGAGACTCCCGAGGGCAGGAGTTATCTCAACCATCTTTGAATCACTCAGTGTCTAGGATCGTGCCCCCAAACAAGAGGGTCTTAGGAAACAACTGTTGAACTAAGCATTTCCCTTGGGGGTCCCTGGAGAGATGACAGAGGCTGGGCACATATCACTTTCAAAAGATCCAACGTCTTCTCCTTGGAGCTCAGCTGCCTGGGGGCGCAGGACGCACCAGAATCTCAAAGACCCCAGCGACTGCTCAGAAAACTGGTCACGCTCTCGGCCACAGACACGGACATCTCTCTCATTAGGACGCTGCCTTCTTTCTGTTCATTGATTCAGATTCCAACAGTGCAGGAACACAGGAAGAATGCCAATCATGATATGTTTTCTGACAGCTAGAAGGATCGACACCCTCCGCCCGGCTCTCCACAGGCGACACTTGTCCGAGCTCCACTCTCTGATGACCCTCCCACCGCTAGTCGGTTCCCTCGGTAGCGCCTACTCCTTGACCCAGTGAGGCTTTTTTCTAAACTATTTTTAAAATATCTAATCTGTTGCAAGCAATAGACGATGAGATGGTGAGTTTGCCATTTCTGGGCAGACAGCTTTAACATCAAGTCCATATTGGGTTGTAACCTGATATTTAAAATGGTAGACAGGGATATAAAAACAAAGTATTGCATATAAAATCCTTAACTTCTTAATGTCAAGTGAGTCAAAATATTTATAAATTTTTCAAGTGCTCATCTCTTAAAATAAAATAAAACTTGATTGACATAAATTTGTACATATTTGCGGGTACAGGATAATAATTTGATACAGGTAATAGAATATTCAATGATTAAATCAGGGTAATTAGCATTTCTACCTCCTTGAACATTTTAAAGTATCTTTAGAAAAGGTAATTATTTCAGATAATAACCTTGAAAGACTGGCCAGTGATTTTCTCCCAAGTATTTATACCAGGAAAAGTAGGATCTTGAGGATTGATTTGCTGGCAGGACAGTCTATTTTATTTCGTTTGTTTTGTTTTTTTCCTCTGGTCTTGGGATTGAACCCCAGGAATGCTCTACCACCCAGCTACATTCTAGTCCTTTTAATTTTTTTTTTGCAGTACCAGGGATTGAACCCAGGGGCATTCTACCTCCGAGCTACACCCCAGCCCTATTTTTTATTCTTTATTTTGAAACAGGGTCTCACTAAGTTGCGGAGGGCCTCACTAAGTAGCTGAGGCTGGCCTCAAACCCGGATCCTCCTGTCTCAGCCTCCCAAGTACTGGGATTACAAGCGTGCGCCACCACGCCCAGCTTAATTTTTTATTTTGATCTTGCTCTGATCAAAATATTTTGGTCTTGCTAAGTTGCCTAGGCTGGCCTCAAAGTTGAGCTCCTCCTGCCTCCGCCTCCTGAATAGCCGGGATTACAGGCATGGGCCACCACACCTGGCAAGACAGTCCGTTTTTAAAAAGCATTCGTGCTCCTGAGTTGATTATCTACTGCTCAGTTCACTGAGTTGTGCTGTCATCTCCCCACAAGCAGGATGAAACAAGTGTTAGTTATCTAGCGCTACATAACAAATCTCCCTAAAGCCCAGTGGCTTAAGACAACAACCACAATTTACTATATGTTCTGGACTGAACTGTGTTTCTTCCAAGTTAATATGCTGAAGCCTTTGTAACCCCCAGTGTGACTGTATGGAGACAGGGCCCTTAAAGTGGAGATTAAGGTTAAATGAGGTCATAGGGAAGCCCTAATCCAATAGGACTAGTGTCCTTATAAGACAGGGAAGGGAAAGCAAGGGTGTGAGCACACCGAGAGGAGGACGGGGAAGGACACAGGAGAGGCCTCAGGAGAAACCAAACCCGCCAGCACTTGATCTTGGACTTTGTACTAGTCAGCTCTGCGTTACTACAACAAAACACCCGACACAGGAGCCTCAGGAAGGAAAGAGAGGTTTGGGCTCACAGATCTGGAGGTTCAAGATGGGGTGGCTGCATGGGTTTGGGCGTCTGGTGAGGGTGACACACCATGGTTGAACTGTGTGTCAGAGGGAACACTCACATCTTAAGCCAGAAAGCACAGTGGGAGAGAGAGAAAGAGACAGACAGACAGACAGACAGACAGACCATATTCCCTTTCAAGGATCTGATGAACTAAAGACCTCCCACTGGCCCCTACCTCTTAAAGGTCCATAGCACCTCCCCATACCGTATCACAACTCCGCCCTCTGCCCCTTCCTCCTCCCTCTCTCCCATACTGCCACCTCGGGGACTAAGCCTTTACACAGGGCCTTTGAGGGATAATCATCCAAACCATGGTAGACTTCCAACCTCCATCCGTTCCTGCAGTTCAGGCCGCTCAGCCTGTGCTGTGTAGTAGGGCAGCCCTGGGAAACGAGTGCGCTTTCTCTTACGGTGTCTGTGGGTCAGGACTGCATGGCCTGTGCAGCTGGGTGGTCCTGCTGCAGGGGCTGTCATGCTGTCTCGCAGTCAGGGATGCTGGGGCTGCCCCCACCTGAAGGCTTGGCTGGGGCCAGGCGGTCCCCTCCACTGCGGCTCCCGCCCATGGCTGGCAGGGTGGCGATGGTTTGGGGCGGGGGGCCGCCACCCCTCTCCCTCTGGGCTTTCCTTCATTTAGTTGCATGTTAAGTACATCATAAGAAGAACTGTGATAGCCTTTATTTCCATCTTTTACGATTTGGGTAGCATTATTTAGATAACTGAAGTAAAGAATAATTCCATGTGACAGAGGTGGAGATGCGAGACTCAGATCCCCTTCTAAGGATGAAGGATGCTTCCCCACCTGCTGGGAATACTGTCAACTGACAACACTCAACCATTGGCCAGCTGAGGGCCACCTTGCCCAAAGTCAGCCCCCCTCCCAGGACAGCTGCCGTCCACTGATTGGCTGAGGTGAGGGGATGAAGAGCCGACTCCTCTGGGCCAACCTGGGACCACCCTGATGAGGCAGCCCACCTTCAGCACCTCTTGTGGGCTGGCTGAGGTCTTTGTCAGACCACACCGTATCGTATCACAACTCCGCCCTCTGCCCCTTCCTCCTCCCTCTCTCCCAGGGTGCTGATTGTAAGAGAGCTTCCTTATCAAAGCCTGTGACAGTCAAAGCCTGGGGCATTCCACCTCTGAGCTACACCTCCAGCCCTTTTTACTTTTAATTTTAGGGTCTTGCTAAGTTGCTGAGGCTGGCCTTGAACCTGCTATCCTCCTGTCTCAGCCTCCCAGGTATTTGGATTACAGGTGTGCATCATTGCACCTGGCTTTGTGCCAGTCCTTTTTTTTTTTTTTGCGGTACTAGGGATTGAACCCAGGGGCATTCTACCTCCGAGCTACACCCCCAGCCCTATTTTTTTATTCTTTATTTTTGAAATAGGGTCTCACTAAGTTGCGGGGGGCCTCACTAAGTAGCTGAGGCTGGTTGTGAACCCAGATCCTCCTGTCTTAGCCTCCCAAGTACTAGGATTACAAGTGTGCGCCACCACGCCTGGCTGTGCTAGTCTTTTTTAAGAGTCTGTTTCTTAGGGAATGTGCACTGTTGCTGTCCACTTTACAGGAAGATTACTCTCAGAGAAGTGAACCATCACATGAGACTCCTTAAACACAGGTAAACAAACCTCCAGCCTCTAGCTCAGTGTGCGTTCACTGCAGACCCCGCTGTTGAGATCAAGTGATAGGACCTAGTGTGGTAGACGGTAACATTGGCCGGCCCTCCACCTCTTTCTGAACCCCTCCCCTTTCCCCTCCGCTACACGACTTTATCACTCCCGCCTCATTTTGTTGGCCCAAGCAAGTCATAAGACCAGACCAGACTGAGGGGAGAGGAGAGAGATTCACCCTTGGGTAGGAGCAGCTTCGGGTGCCAGTTCTAAGCCTAGGCCACAAGGGGCCTCTTATATTCGTCCATTCTTCCTGGGCCCTGTCATTGTCATGTGAACAAGTTGGGGCTGACCTGCCGGAGGAGACCCCAGGTGGAACAGAGAGAAGCTGTGCTGGCTGAGGCCACTCTGCTCCAGCCAGTCTCTGAATGACCTAGTAGGTGACCACAGATGTGTGAGTGAGTACAGCCAAGAACAGAGGAACGCCCGGCCCCAGGTGCTGCCCTGCAGAGGTGTGAGTGAAGTAAAGAGGCTGTTGTTTTAAGCTTGGGGAAGTTTGCTTTACAGCAACAGAACAACTGATATGGTACCCAGTCCCACTGGATGCAGGACTCAGCGGGCCCAGAGAAGAAGGGAATGGAGGGTGTGACTGCAGGAGATGCCCTGGGTCCTTTCTAACTGGCTCTGGAACTCCAAGTCGCTGCAGGGGCTGCTGATAATCACTCACTCACACCTGCAACTGACCGACCGTCTCGTCTCACTTGTCCTTGGGTGACAGGAGCCATCTCTGCTGGAGGTGCAGGTGCCTCCGCTGGGGTATCACATGACAGTGTGAGGGTATGAAAGCCCAGCTTCCTTGCATCTGAGTGGGGCAGATTCTGGCATAATTTGCACTCCAGAGCTCTCCTGTTATCAGACAGAGGCTGGATTTCAACTGACACCCCGACACCACATCCTGGTGCAGTCTCTTCCTTTTTTCACCACCTTCTGAGGGAATCCCTTCACTCACACACACACACACACACACACACACACACACACACACACACAAAAGCCCATCTCAGGCTCTGCTCCAGGAACTCTGACCTAAGACACAGGGCAAGAGTGAAATTCCCAGAAGACGACGAGGGAGAGCTGGGAGTGTGTTCTGGTTGGATGCAGAATGTCCCCCTAAACTGCATGGAGACAAGGCAGCCATGTTGGAGGTGGGGCTTGTTTGCTGAGGAGTCCCTGGGGTGTGGCCCATTATATATGGTCCCTCTTTCCCCCCTTTCTCTGCTCCCCCTGCCATGCCCTGAGCTCCATGGACTTCACCTGGTCTAACATGGACTGAACCCCTGAAATCTCCAGAGCTGTGAGCAAATAAATCTTCTTCCTTCCTCTAAGTTGTTGTCAGGTATTCTGGGTCACAGCAGCAAGAATGCCACTGAAACAGGGCCAGCTGTGGAACGGAAGCAGGAAAAGTGCTGGTCCTTCCAATACCTCTGTGTTGGAAGCTTTCAACCCAGCGGAAGGGGCCTCTACTGTTGGTGCAAGACAAACTCCCTCCTTCCTATTCAACCCAAGGATGGGACACGCTTCCTTTCCCCTTCTCACTTTAATGACTCCCTTCTACTCTCCCTTCTACTCACTTGCTCCCAGTGAGTGTTTTAACCTATTCTCATTTATAGGCGGACACCGTCACCTCCGTTCTTCCAGTTACAGCCTTGACTTCCCCTTCACACCAAGACTCTTAAAGAGTTTTCCTGAGGACGGCTGCTGCCTTACCCCTTAATCATCTGACCCACATTATATGGCTTCTGCTCTTGACCACACAGTGGTCAACAAAGTGCTCTTGCCAAGGTCACAATGACCTTGGTGCTTGCGTTTCATGGCCAGTCCGCTGCACTGGGTGTCGCCAGCCTCTCTCCCAAACCGTGAAACACAACACGTACATTCTCTTTGCTTGTGGAACGCTGTGTTTGCCCGCTTCTCAGTCTGATTTCCTGGTAATTCAGAATCCTTTTCCTGTATTTGTCTCTTCGATGCCCATGTTTTCTGGCTCTCTTTTCGCCTGTACCATATATTTCTCTGGATTATTTCATCTACTATTACGGCATCAGTTATCATTTATATTCAGATGATTTTCAAATTTTAATCTCCAGCTCCAGACTCCTCACATGTCCAGTTGTCCTCTGGACACTTCCACTTGGATATTTGTGCCACGGGCACCTTACGGTACCACCACCACCTGGACACACCCATGCATGCCTACACACACACACACACACACACACACACACACACACCATGCACACACTCAGACACAGTCCTCTCTTCTCTCTTTTTTTTTTGTGCACTGGGGATTGAACTCGGGCATTCTACCTCTGAGCTACACCCCCAGCCCTATTTTGTTTTAATTTGGAAACAAGGTCTCACTAGGTTGATGACAGTCTCACTACTTGCTGAGGCTGCCCTTGAAGCTGTGATCCTCCAGTCTCAGACTCCCAAGTACTGGGATTAAAGTATGTACCACCAGCTCTTCCTGTTTTCTATCCCTGAAAATGGACCTACCACCCATCCAGTTTCCCAAGGCACAATATTAGAAATTATCTTTGATTCTTCTCTTTCCCTTTGAATTAGCCAATAACCACATCCCAAACTCCTTTCTTTTTTTTTTTTTATGGTACGGGAGATTGAACCCAGGGGCTTTCTACCTCTGAGATACACCCCTAGTCCTATTTTATTTTTAATTTTTTTTTTGGCGGTACCGGGGATTGAACCCAGGGACATTCTACCTCTCAGCTACACCCTGAGCCCTATTTTTTATTCTTTATTTTGAAACAGGGTCTCACTTAGTTGCGGAGGGCCTCACTAAGTAGCTGAGGCTGTCTGTGAATACGGATCCTACTGTCTCAGCCTCCCAAGTACTGGGATTACAAGCGTGCGCCACCACGCCTGGGTTAGTTTTAATTTTGAAACAGGTTCTCACTAAGTTGCTGAGGGTCTTGCTAAGTTGCTGAGGCTGGCCTTGAACCTGCAGTCCTCCTGCTCAGCCTCCCAAGTACTGGGATTACAAGTGTGTGCCACAATGCCCGGCTCCAAATTCCTTTCAATTCTACCTCCTAAACAGCTCTTCACTTTTTTTTTTTTTTTTTTG
>PVJS01025647.1:0-27682 GCA_004027185.1 Glis glis
CTCCTCCTCCTCCTCCTCCTCCTCCTCCTCCTCTTCCTCCTCCTCCTCCTCCTCTTCTTTCTTCCTCTTCTTTCTTCTTCTTCTTCTTCTTCTTCTTCTGAGGAGGAGGAGGAGGAGGAGGCGCTTGTTATAAAAGCGAGTGCTTTCGCTCCCTCTTGCTCCTCCTCCTCCTCCTCTTCTTTCTTCTTCTTCTTCTTCTCTTTCTTTTTCTTCTTCTTCTTCTTCTTCTTCTTCTTCTTCTTCTTCTTCTTCTTCGTCCTCCTCCTCCTCCTCCTCCTTCTTCTTCTTCTTCCCGGCTCCCACGAGGTGAGCAGCTGTGCTCCACCACGTGCTCCCCACCGTGGTGTTCTGCCTTGCCACAGGCCTAAAAGCTGTGGAGCTGGCTGACCATGGACTGAAAACAAAGTAAACCTTTCCCTTTAAGTTGTTTCTCTCAGCTAACTTGTCACCGTGAGAGAAAGCTGACCGACACAAATGTCTTCTCTGAAGACAACCCCATGAGTTTCGTAGCAAAGTGTTCTGCAGCCCCTGAACATAATCAAGATAAGTAAAGGCCACCAAGGTAGACAGTGTGGCCCTCTCCTCCTGTACCACAGTGGTTTATCTTCACCCGGTCATCTGCTATCTGGGCACCTTGCCCAATGGAAGCTATCCAGAAATTCAGAGGAGCAGTAAAAAAAAATGGCTGGCTGGACAGAAAGTAGGAGGCCCTTTCATCCAGATGTGAGGAGGTAATGAGGGGCATGTCTGGAATCTTGAAAAGAGTGGGTAGCTCCAACACCGTGAACACGGAACACATAGCACATCCCAAACTACTTGTGTGAGGGAGGGCTCGTGATGAAATTCGAGGACAGAGTTTTGAACAAAAATAAGGAGGCACCATCGCAGCTCCTGAACTTAAGCCGCTCTTCAACCGGAGCCTTGAGAGAGTCCAAACCCGCGAGCCACTAGGAGGTGTCTGATGTCAGCAGGGTCAGCCGGGTCCTCCTAAATATTTGTGTCGCTTTTTGGAAGTAAAACATTGAACCATACAGATTGTGCAGCTAAGAGCTCCTCCATTCTTACAGTTTTTTCTGTCTAGCAGAAATTTTCCCCTTTTTCAAATTGTTCTTTCTTGCTTACTTTGGAAGTCTGTGGTGAAAGTTTCTTCTGTCCTCCAATCTATACACGTGCTGTATTTCATTGGAATCTCTCTACCATCCTCTGCTTGAATAGTTTTCTTACATTGTCACTATCCCGGAGGGACACAGTTTTTAAGTGTGGTCACATCTTGAGGACCTGACTTTGAAGTTTCTATCTCCCTCTCTATGCCTTTAAATGTTCCCAGTTGCCAAAATAAGAATTTGTTGTCCTTATTCGTGTCATTGATCACATTCTCAGCTTTTGTCCAGTGGTCCCTTAGGGCCCTTACTTGGTACACCACCCTGGTACCTTAACCCCGCGATCCATGCTTCTACTGGAAGTGATTATTAAAACATTCAGACACCTGGGCTCCAAGGACAGGCCAGCAGAGTGGATACTAAACACTAGTAACCTCATAGCCCGGATGGTCAGGGGCCAATGGGAGCCAAGTGGGCAGGACCAGAGGAGTGGGGGATGTTATTTGTGTTTGAAAAAGGCTGCACGGTATGAATTCACTGTTCTCAAAGTAAATAATTTTTATCTTGGGCACTGTACCATTTTATCAATTTCTTCTGAACATTTGTGTTTTCTCGTTCTCATCCCTAGTTGTTTATCTCCTTTTATTATGCTTCTGGCTTTACATTGAGCACATATGCCACATAATTCTACTGCATCTTCTCATATTTCAGATAAGCAATCTCCATTTGGCTACGATCACGTCTATACAGTGATGATCTAAAATAGAGACGATTCCCATTTTGCTTCTATCTGAAGTTGCAAGGGAATATATAAAATTATTTTGCCATCTGATCCTGCTGTGTCACTAATCTGATCTTTGAGAATTTTCAAGCTGTTGGTGTGAATGTGTGTAGCACTTGTTTAAATGATGCTAGAACCATAGTGTAATGTTCCCAGGCACAAATACAGTACTTATGACACATTATAGCCTATTAATTGGCTTATTAGCCCATGTTCTCCAGAGAGTGTCACAAAACTCCAGGGTGTCCTTGAAATATGACTTAATGGTTCGGTCAGATCATAGCTGTGCATGTGCAGGTAACAAAATGTACTTTACTGTATCTGGTGAGAAGAATCTGGGTGAATGGTCCTACTACGTGTGTATGGATTTCTCTTACATTCATCTGAATTCTACCCAAAGGATTCTATGGTTTGAGAGGATTTGCTTATTTCTTCAGTTAATATTTATCAAACAAAAGTTAGATATTTTAGGAAATGGGGGTGTAGTATAGACAGGCCAGATGAATGTCATGTTTTAATAGAGCTAACCTACAGGGAAACAGAGACAGAATAAAGCTGGGAGTGGCAGCATACACCTGTAATCTCGGTACTTGGGAGGCTGAGACAGGAGGATCACAGGTTTGAGGTCAGCCTCAACAACTTAGTGAGATTCTCAGCAACCTAGTGAGACCCTGTTTCAAAACAAAAAATAAAAAGGGCTAGCGGTATAGCTTGGAGGAGGAATGACCCTGGGTTCAACTGCCAGTACCGCGAGAGAGAGAGAAAGAGAGAGACAGAGGGACAGAGAGAGAGAGGGAGAGAGAATATGAACGAATAAATAAACAAGATCATTTCTGAGAATGATAAAAGATACAAAGGAACTAAAACAAGTTGTTGTGGTAAAGAACGGCTGAGGTGAGGGTGTGTGTGTGATGGTTTGCGAAGGCCCCTTTGAAGAAGTGACATTAAGTGGAATACCACCCAGGAGAAGGGTGAAAGTTTCAGGCAGAGGGAACAGCCACCATAAAGGCTCGAGGCAGGAACTAGTTCGGTGTTTCTGAGACAGAAGAAATACTGCAGAGGAAGGTGAGAGATAAAAGGAGCTAGGTGCCTCAACTTCTCCGTCATGCGCCCTTTGACAGTTGAAGCTCATGGAACCCCGCTCGGAATCGTTTTTGGTTTTTGGGTTTTTTTTTCCTGTGGCGCTGGGGCTTGAACCCAGGGATGCTCTACCTCTATCACTGAGTTACACCCCAGCCGCCATCATCATCATCATCATCATCATCATCATCATCATCATTTTTCTTTTTGTTTTTTTGAAACAGACTCGCTAGGTTACCGAGAGTCTCACTAAATTGCTGAGGCTGCCCTCGAACCTGCGATCCTCCTGTCTCAGCCTCTCACCTGTTCTTAATCGTGTAAGATAAAATACATAGAAATGCAAAGGAAACCAATTACATTAAAACACACTTACCCAATTTTTTTTTTTTTTTTTTGCGGTACTGGGGATTGAGCCCAGGGGCATTCTACATCTGAGCTCCACCCCCAGCCCTATTTTTTATTCTTTATTTTGAAACAGGGTCTCACTAAGTTGCGGAGAGCCTCACTAAGTAAGTAGTAAGACTGACCACGAACCCTCCACCTCCCAAGTACTGGGATTACAAGCATGCGCCACCACGCCCAGCTTATCTGAATATTTAAAAGACAAAGTTGCAACATAAAATGTAAATGCTTGTTTATTAATACATTTTGTGGCAGATCAAATGACCAACTTTGAAGTAGCAGTATTTCAAAATATCTTTAAGAGTTGTAATGTGGCACAGAATATCTTTGATTGCTATTGGTGACAAAGTCACAGGTACTGCTAATGCCCCTGAGATTTTCTGCTTAACTCAATGGAATGCTGAATTTCAATTAGAGGGCATGAAAATAAAGATGGAATTTTTCCCCCATCTAAAGTCACGGACTCCGCGAGTCCTACCATGGGCCCCCTAGAGGTTTGTGGACTCCAGGGTACCAACCACTAAGGTTAAATCATCCAGGGCTTTGAAGAGAATGTAGAATTGCAAGCAAGAGATGTGGTGTAGTCTTTATAGAAACTGGCTTCTAGGATAACAGAAACGGAAGAGTAAAAAGGTAAGAAGAGTGTTATGTGGTTCAGATGAAAGATGAGCTGGTCTTGGAAAAGAGTAATAGCGTTAGAGAGAGATGTGAACATATTTAAGATATATTCTGGAAGGATTGACAAGCCTTGCTGACTGGTTGGCTATGGGGCAGGGTAATGGGGAAAGGAGAAATAAGGATGGTACTAAGGCTGTTTAAAAGAGCCACAAGGTGCCGGGGTTTCGACGTGCTCATGTGGCCTGACCAGGGAGAGGAGTAAGTCTGTTGGAGAGTTGGGGTGCTAGATGATGGATCCAGTGTTCCATTGCGGGCCTTGTAAAGTTTGAGCTGTTGCCGGGCGTGGTGGCGCACACTTGTAATCCCAGTACTTGGGAGGCTGAGACAGGAGAATCACAGGTTTGCGGCCAGCCTCGGCTCCTTAGTGAGGCTTTCTGCAACTTGGTAAAACCCTGTTTCAAAATAAAGAATAAAAAATAGGGCTGGGAGTGTAGCTCAAAGGTAGAATGCCCCTGGGTTCCATCCCCAGTACCACCAAAAAAAAAATAAGTTTGAGCTGTTTATTGCACACGTGGAGAGATATCAAGTGAGCAACTGGATACACAAGCCTGGAGCTCAGAAGGGGCCTGAAGACCAGAAGGATGACGTATATTCTCTAATTGAACCTGACAGTTTGCACTGAAATGGAAACGGAAGAGCGCTGTGGCATCACTGACAATCAGAGAGGGTCCTTTACCTCTCCCCTCAAAGCTGCACTGTCCTCATCCGTTGGAGAAGGCGCCCACTTTTCTGCTTCCCTAGAGAGGTGAAAGAACTTGATAAAGATCACATAGCATTTGGGGGGGACCAGCAACAGGAAGCTGTGTCTCATCTGCTTCCAAACCCATGTTGTATCTCTTGCACAGTGCTGCTTCTCCAACTTTATCCACCACAGGAGTGAATGAAAGTCAGGACTAAGATTATAGGTAGGAAAAAGGCAAGCCGAGCCAGGCGTGGTGACGCACACCTGTAATCCCAGTACTTGGGAGGCTGAGACAGGAGGATCGCAGGTTCACGGCCAGCCTCAGCTACTTAGTGAGGTTCTCCACAACTTAGTGAGACCCTGTTTCAAAATAAAGAATAAAAAATAGGGCTGGGGGTGTAGGTCAGAGGGAAAACGCCCCTGGGTTCAATCCCTGGTACCACAAAAAAAAAAAAAGCAAGCTGAGCCAGGCGTGGTGACACACACCTGTAATCCCAGTACTTGGGAGGCTGAGACAGGAGGATCACAGGTTCAAGGTCTCAGCAACTTAGCGAGACCCTATTTCAAAATTTTAAAAATAATCATAAAAGGGGTTGGGGGTGTAGCTCGGAGGTAGAATGCCCCTCAGTTCAATCCCCAGTACCACACACACGCACACACGCACTCACACGCACGCACACACACACAAGCCAAAGGAAAAATGCTGGGAAGAAAGTATTAGGCTGGAGGTTTCAAATACTGGCTGCTCTACCATGAAACCTGGAAGAAGTATCTTAACATCACTGAGTCTTAATATCCTGATTGAAAATGGGAGTAACAACACTGCCTGATGTTATTAAATTCAGTAAAGCTCTCTGGCTCATGATAAGCACTCAATATATATTTTGTGGTTAAACTTGAGTTGTACAGTTTTTAAATGGACATTAGGTTTTATTTTTTTTCTCAAATGTTTCTAGGGGGGAAAAGTAATTGTAACTAAAACAGCACAAAGTATCTTGAATAACTTACTGGTTTCTCGTGTTATTTTATGACCTATGGAAAGATAAACAGTATTTCATGGTCATTTTCAACCTAGAAAAAAGCTTGAATAGAAATTACAAAGCCGGGCATGGTGGCACACGCTTTTAATCCCAGTACTTGGAAGGCTGAGACCAGAGGATCCCTGTTCGCGGCCAGGCTCAACTACTTAGTGAGGCCCTCCACAACTTAGTGAGACCCTGTTTCAAAATAAAGAATAAAAAATAGGGCTGGGGTATAGCTTGGAGGTAGAACGCCCCTGGGTTCAATCCCAGTACTGCAAAAAAAAAAAAGAAATTACAAGTTGTTCATCTAGTAGCAACAAAACATGCATAGATATTCCCTTGGAAACCAATATATGTATTTGAAATGCTATCTCTAGAAGGTCAAAAGCAGTGAACTTGATGACTTGGTGTTGACACACCAATGAACCTTCTCCTTTGCAATCAGTTAATTAGTCTAATTAACACAGTAGGAGCATTGGTGGTCCGGCCACCCACAACTCAGTAGCTGTGTTCCACCACTGTCCCTACATCACAGCATATAATAACAAGAACAAAGTCCCTGCCATCATGGAGCGCTCGCTGACATGGGTAGCAGTAAACGGACAAGCAAACAGACAGGAAATGAATGGCGCCTCTCAGAGGGTAGTGTGTATGCGCCACAAAACACAGCCACGTCGTGTTCACAGGGGCAGGGAGTGTTTTCAGCAAGAAGGAATCATTTGAGCTGAGACCTAAGCAATGAGGAACCAGCCATACAAGACTGTGGGCAAAGCCTGTTCTCTGTATGGGAACAGCCACAGGAGAGGTTGAAAGTAAAGGGAGAGCCGGTAGGTAGGAGACGTGGTCAGAGTGGGAGGAGGGATGAGGTCAGGCCTTGCAATCCCTGGCAGAGTTTGGACTTTATTGTAAGCATTGGAGAATTTTCTATTCCTTTCTGTTCCTGCAAGTTCACTCTGTTGTTTGAGGACTGGACTGTAGGGCGGCCAGCTTGGGAGCAGGGGTGGGGGACCTCCAAGCAGGAGATGGTGGTGACACAGACTGGTATGGCAGCAGCAGGAGTGGAGAGACGTACATGGGCTGGGATGTCTGTTGAAGGCGTCGCGGGTAGGACTTCCTGAGGGCTAGAGGCGTGGGACTAGACGCAGAAAGGAGCAGGATGTCAGAGCCACCGGGGATGTGCTGCCGTCATTACTGATTCGGAGAAGATTTGGAAACAAGGAGGAGTTCCGTGATGCATCAGGAGCTCTGTGTCGAACGGATTTGGTTTGAGTCGTCCATCCATCATCTGCGTGGCGCCATGGAGTGGGCTGTTGAATAGGCACGTCTAGAGCTCTGCAGGGAGGGAGGTCGAGGCATGAGCCACCCGCTGGTGAGTTCTCGTGTGCGGCGCGTCCCTTCCAGCCTGGTTTGATGGATATCTGGAGCAAGCGTCTCCCTGGATTCCCCCGAGTCAGAACCTCCTTCTGCGTGACTCCAGCTGTTCTGGAAACCCGCTGACAGACTGTGGAGCTCAGGGATTTAAACACTGGTGGGAGTGTTTGGTTTGGTTCTCTGCTTTGTTTCAGTTCATGGAAAAGCACGGTTTTCTGGTTTCTGGTTCAGTTTTAAACCATGCAAGGACCTGTCACTTACCCCGGGGTCATCCGCTGCCCCTTCACATTCCAGCTTTACAGAGAAGCGAGATCAGGGTAGAATGTGCCCGGCTTCCTGAGTAAGACCATCCCAAGAAAGGCAGGTGCTTGTTAATAACTCTGCCAAGTGCCAGGTTAGCAGGAGATGCAGGCAGATGAACCGAGTGAAGGAGCACTGGGAGGCCAGGCCTTCGTTGTCTTCAATTCCAGCTCCATACATTTGTTATGGTTTCCCTTCTATCAGTTGCTTTCGCCCGCGTGATGGTTTCGCAGTAAGGAGATTCACGGGGAAGGTTATAATCGATGAGAGCTATTAGCCACCAGGGTATAATCTGGTTCTAATGCAAGCTGACCTGCACAGTGTCCTGTCTACCTTGGAGATTTAAGCCGATTAACTCAGAGTCGGGGAAGCAGAATCTAATGTCCTATTGCATCGCGCCCCCCGCACCCCACCCTCCAGTAAGAGATTTAACATATCAACACCGTAATTAGATCGAGCCCACAGTTGACCCACCTTGAAAGCAGCCCCGAGCGCCTGCTCACCTCGGACGCACATGTGCAGCCAGCGAATGCTGCCCGTCCCCGGGGTAGAACGCTGCTTTAATTGCCTCCATGGTCTCGGGCCCTACGCCACTAGTCGCAGTGAGATTTCTGTTTGGTTTGGTTGGTTGTTGAAGTTATTTCCAAGAACAGATCAACCACATGGGTGGGCCTACCAGGTGAAATATGCCATACAAATTTGTAGCTTTAATCATTGGCCATGGCTTTTAAAATACAGCTAATCAATGCCAGGCGTGGTGGCGCGCGCTTGTAATCCCTTTGGGAGGCTGAGACCGGAGGATCGCAGGTTCGTGGCCAGCCTCAGCTACTTAGAGAGGCCCTCCGCAACTTAGTGAGACCCTATTTCAAAATAAAGAATAAAAATAGGGTTGGGGGTATGGCTCTGAGGTCGAATGCCCCTGGGTTCAATCCCCAGTGCCGCAAAAAAAAAAAAAAAAAAAAAAAAAAATATATATATATATATATATAATCAGCAGGGCATGATGGTGCATGCCTGTAATCCCAGTGCTCAGTAGGCTGAGAGAGGAGAATCACAGGTTCGAGGCCAGCCTCAGCAGCCTAACAAGACCCTCAGCAATTTAGGGAGATCCTATGTCAAAGTAAAAAGAGCTGGGGGTGTAGCTCGGAGAAAGAAGACTCCTAGGTTCAATCCCCAATACCAAAAACAAACAAACCAAAAAAAAAAAAAAAAACCAGCTAACCACCAAGTATATGCCAAGGGCCAAGGTTAAACTAAAGACTCTTCAAGGGTGGTATTTTAGCTGCAAAAGCTGTCCATAAGACCCATCCTAAGAAAGGTAGGTGCTTATTAATAACTCTGCCAAGTGCCAGGTTAATTGGTATCAGACTTGGGAGAACCACAGTAAGTAAATATTCCTTCTTGTACCTATAAGAACAGTTAAAGGGTTATCGTCCTCCCCTCCGCTCCCCGACCCATTCTTAACTAAGAATGAACACATCATATAGTGGTTAGGGACACTGTCTTTGGAGCTAAACTACCTGTATCAAAGCCATTCTTGTACAAATTATTGAACTTCCCGTGCCTCGTTTTCCCTAGCTGTAAAATGGTGGTGCTAATAATGATACTTCTTTCGAAGATTATTGAAGAGGAGGAAATGAATGATTGTGTGTGGCATGTAAGATAATTCTCAGCATATCCAAAGGCTGAGGGAACATAAGCCATTGTCAACATTAAATACCTACTGTGTGGCAGCACTGTGCTAAATACCACTGGTACAGAAGGGGGTCCCTGCTCACCTGGGACGCACATGTGCAGCCAGCGAATGCTGCCCATCCCCGGGGTAGAACGATGCTTTCCCTCGGTCACGCATTCTGACCCTCCCTCTGCCTGCCCCCCACTGAACCCAACTCTGGGGATGAGGCTCCACTACAGAATCGCTGTAATACTTAGTGTATGATAAGTAGAGCTGATAAGAGATGCATAAAAACTGGAAATATAATAGAATGGTAGCTGAAGAGACCAACCTTTTTTCTATTATGAATTAGGCCAAAATGTGTGATAATGTAGCTGAAATTAAATACCCAGAAATTGGACTTCACTGTGGTTTTGGTAAAAGAATTAACAAAAGCCGGGCATGGTGGTGCGCGCTTGTAATCCCAGTACTTGGGAGGCTCAGATAGGAGGATCACAGGTTCGAGGACAGCCTCAGCAAGCAGTGAGACTCTCATCAACCTAGCTAGACCCTGTTTCAAAATAAAAATAAAGTAGGGTTGGGGGCGTAGCTTGGAGGTAGAATGCCCCTGAGTTCAAACCCCAGCACCACAAAAAAAAAAACAACGAATTAACAAAGAACAGAAGAGCAGCCTGAAAATTTTTTTATAAAACTGCCTGATAACATCCTGAACAGCCAACCAAACATTCAACTACCTGATGCACCCAATAAAAGAGCAGGACTTGCCATGTCCCACCTAGCTAAAAATTTGTAAAACCCTAGCGCGTGCATACACACACACACACACACACACACACACACACACACACACACACATTGCCATCTGGTCAAAAAGAAAATGTAAATATGGAAAGCAAAAAATGAAAAGTGAGTCTGGTTTGAATCCCACATCTCACACCCACTTGCTACCAACCCTTAGATGTTATTAAACTTTCTGCTCCTTGATGTCTGCATCTATGAAATGGGGATGCTGTTAGGATCTGCTTCACAGGATGCTGTGAGAACTTGGCGAGACCCTACATAATGAGCTCCAAGAACTGGCCTGCCCCAGCCATAGTTCACTACAAGTGTTTTTACTGCTTTACTTCACTGTACACTAGCTATACACCTGCCTCCCTCAACTATCCATCTGTGTGTGTTGTACAAAAATTACAAACCCAAACATATATATATGTATATGTACACACACACACACACACACACACACACACACATGCGTGAGCGCGTGCGCGCGACCCCTCTTCATTTTAGAAAAACAAGAAGATACATACCAAAACACAATTAAAGACCAGTCAATTCCACCACCACCAAGAATAGCCACTGTTTTACCAGGTATTCCTCTGGTCCTTGTCTATGTAAATTTATGCTATGTCTATGTAAATGTAAATTTCTATGTCTGTGTAAATATATCATTACATGTGTAGGATCAAAGTATATATTCTGTCCAATAGAATTTTTTCTGCTCACCAATATATCATGTCAATAAATATAAAACATACATTATCACTCAAAATTAATATATGGGATCGTATTTAAAGTAAACTCCATAATTTTTTAGGCAATCCCATATTGTTGGGAATTTAAACTATAATCAAATTTTTTCTGTTATAAAGTCCACTTGAATGAATGCCCTGTAGCAATGTATTTAGGTACTTTGACAGCAGCCCTTCCTATGGCTCAAAGCAAGGTTTTTTCTCAAAACAGATTATTGCCACTGTTCTTACCCACAGGCATGCAGTTGTCTGAGAAATAAGTAACACATGGGGTTCTGAAGGAGACACATTCTACATACTAGTACCTGACAACACCATACCTAAATATGACCAGCAGCAAGAACACAAAGAGTAAGCTGACCCAGCCACCCCCACCCGTACACGTGCAGTAGTGTTAATACGGTGCAGAATCCGGGCATTGGTTGATCGCGGACATATAAAGTGGCCTGAAAATTTCTCAGGAATACAGAAGATCAAAGAACAATTAGAAAACAGGAAATTGGGGACAAGTCTTTATAATTTCTATTTCTCGTTTGCACATTTATCTTATTTTACTTATTTATTTTGGGGGGTGCTGAAGACCAAACCCAGGGCCTCATGCATGTTAAGTACCCGTTGTACTATTGAGCTACACCCCGGCCCCTGCACAATTATTTTACATCACAATAAATAGGGATTCATAATTACCTCCTTTCATATCTGAATCATTGCATTTGCAACGTCAGGGCCCACATAGGTAAGTAAAGTACTAAATTAGTTTCACTAAAATATGTCCAGAATGCCCAAGCAAAAGAAAGGAAGGGAGTATATGTCTATCCACACAGGTAGCATATTTACTGTGTTTCAGCAAGTGGAGATACAGAGTGGGTACACCGGCCTGCCTGTCTCCTTCCAGGGAAAACCTAACTGAGGGGAATTGGACTGCTATCATTTAGGTACCATCATTTTAAGAATCCGAATGTCTTGCAATTTTAATTTTCAAATATTTCACTAATAACCTCATCTGAATAAAAGTAGCGAGATCCCAATCCTCATTTCAGCTCAGCCTTTGAATCACCTAAAGCAATCATTTAACCTTGCTGAGCCTCTGTAAAGCTTGGATAATAATGCCCTGTTTCTACTCTCTACTTCATAGCGATGTTTCCGGTATTTAGTCAAGAAAATGTCAATTGCTAAGAGCCCTTGAATTTCTTTGAAGCCGCTCACAGGTCTGAGGTGGCACGACAGACAACACATCGCAGGGTTAACGTATTTGCACTTGATCGTTTTGGTACTTATATATTTATAATACTGTATTTATGTTCATAAACAAACCAACGCCTGCTCGTCTGTGTCTTAATTCGTGTCCAGTTGTGTGTGAGCTGAAAGTGACGTTTTTCAGCATTATGGCCCATTTTTAGGGGGGTTATCCCTGGGAGCTGGTATGTTGGGGATCCAAGCAAACATCTGAAGAAGTACACCTCCCAGCAAACTTTCCTCTGTGCCCTTTGCCGCCTGCCTCTTTCTCTCACTTCTTGGGGCTTCTGCCAGCCCTTCCTCAACTTACTTGCCCTTCTTGCAGCTCTTCTGTTTCTTCTTTACATCCTTGAGCATGGCCTTCCCTTCCTTTCCAGTCATCCCCACCCACTCTTGTCACGCCATGATGGTCCTTTCCCTCCCACCAGTGGTTCCGCAGGATCTGGGGGTACTTTGTACTTGGGGTGCCCTCAGCATCCCACAGTGCTCCTGTTTGGCACCAGCAAACAGCATCGTTGGGCACCTGTTGGCAGACAGGCAGTGCTGGGACCTGATTGCTGGTAGGGACAGGATGGAAGACACAGTCTACCAGTGTCACCTACCCATCCCATCATCTTGGTTTGGTCTCACCCCTTCTTGGGATTCCTTGGCCTCTGCCGTTACTACAAGAGTGAGACAGAAAGGTCAGTTATCTGGGATTGTTTTAATGCTAATCTGAAGACTAGCCACCAGATGGTTCCCTTGATCCCACTCAAAGGCATACCTCCAATGACCTAAAGACCTCCCCTTGGGCCCCACCTCCTAAAGGTTCACAGCAGCTCCCTGCACTGCCACCATGGGGACCAAGCATTTGTCCAAGTAATGAGCCACCAGGCCTCATTACTGTTTTGTGCTCATACCAGTATGTGAGCACTGAATGCTTTGTGGTCCATTGTAGAAATGGATTATGGGACACATTTCAGCAGGTATTGAGCAGTTACCCCAGTGGGAGGATGAAAGCCCTGTTTCCCTTCCTACAGGAATTCTCATTTCTATAATCTTTTGGTTGCACTGGGATGTAATTTTCCCCATCCTTTTTAGGGTGGGTTCAAGATGGTAACATGATCAAGGCGTCAGATGTGAGCCAGATGCAGTGGCGCACACCTGTAATCCCAGTACTTGGGAGGCTGAGACAAGAGGATTGCAAGTTCAACGCCAGCCTGGGCAATTTAGCAAGACCCTGTCTCAAAATTAAAAAAAAGGTCGGGGTATAGCTCAGTGGTAGAGTACCCCCTGGGTTCAATCCCCAGTACCACACACACACACACACACACACACAAAATGTCAGATGTAAGCCGGGCGTGGTGGCGCACGCTTGTAATCCCAGTACATTGGGAGGCGGAGACTGGAGGATCTGGGTTCGCGGCCAGCCTCATCTCTCTCTCTCTCTCTCTCTCTCTCTCTCTCTCTCTTCCTCTTCCTCTCTCTCTCTCTCTCTCTTCCTCTCTCTCTCTCTCTCTCTCTCTCTCTTCCTCTCTCTCTCTCTCTCTCTCTCTCTCTCTACTTAGTGAGGCCCTCCGCAACTTCGTGAGACCCGGTTTCAAAATAAAGTATAAAAAATAGGGCCGGGGGTGTAGCGCGGAGGTAGAACGCCCCTGGGTTCAATCCCCGGTACCGCAAAAAAAAATTGTCAGATGTGATCCCAAGTGTGGAGGTTCAGGGTCCTGACCTTGCTGATTTCATGGTGTCAGGTGGGTCTCATTCTGTGTGGAAGGTCCCCAAGACCATCCTTAGGTTCAGTGACTCACTAGAAGGACTAACGGGACCTAGAAAAGCTGTTATGCTCATAGTTATGGTTTATTACAAGAGGATACAGATTAAAAGCAGCAAGAGGGAAAGGTGCCTGGGGCGAAGTCTGGGAGAAACCAGGCACGAGCTTCCAGGTGTCCTTTCCCAGTGGAACCACTTGGATATGCTTAATTTTTCTAGCATCAATTGTGATAACTATGTGCAAAGTGTCGTGCATCAAGGAAGCTCCCTGAGCGTTGGCACTCAGGCTTTTTATTGACGACAGTCATACCTGTATAACTAACCTCAGCTACTCAGACTCCAAACCCCATGACAAAAGTAGGCATTCCATATAAATCACATTATTAGCATAAACTATCTGATCAAACTGGTATTATGTGGCCCAAGGCTTCAAGCATGCAAAATGTTCTTATCAAGCAGAATATTACAAGGACTCAGAATTCTTTTCTTAGGAGCCAGTCCAGAGCCAGGCCTTTCTTGGAAACATGCAGGGTTTGAGCAGCCCAGTCCTGCTGAGGTAACTCTTCTCTGCAAGACGCTGCAAGGCCAAGACACTGGGCAGCTTTGGCCACATGGCCAGACATCTCCTACCTCAGCTGTTACATTCTGTATTAGTGAGCTTCATGTTACTACAACAAAATACCTAAGGCAATGAACTTACGAAGAGGAAAGTTTTATTTTGACTCATGGTTCTGAAGGTTCAAGTCCAAGATCGGCAGCCCCATAGGTTTGGTCCTCGGATGAGGACGGGACATCATGACAGGAACATGCTTCAGAGTGAGTGGTCACAGCTTGAGCCAGAAAGAGACAGAATCAGAATGGGGTCCCTTGATCCCATTCAAAGGCATGCCTCCAATGACCTAAAGACCTCCCCTTGGGCCCCACCTCTTAAAGGTCCACAGCAGCTCCCTGCACTGCCACCATGGGGACCAAGCATTTACATATGGACCTTTGGAGAACACTATCCCAACCACAGCACCTTCCAAGGGTAGCATCCTCTCTACCTGCCATACAGGATCATCGTGATTCAGAATAATAGTCACTGAACTAGGACATTGTAAACTGTCATTATTGTCATCATCATAATGAGTACTCAGGGGGTGGAGCATGACAACAACTCCTTAATGCTTCCTTCTGATCTCTGAACAGGTTGGAAGTGCCTTTTCTCAGGTTCTGAAGGAAAAGACACCTTCAGAGTGTGTCTCCACTACACTGGCGTCTAACCCTCCTCCCTTCCTTGTCTCCCTTTTTCTGGCAGTGGCTCAGAAACCCTGGCCCCCAGCATGAGAAGCGGACTCTGTTTGGAGACATGGTGTGCTTCTTGTTTATAACGCCGCTGGCCACCATCTCGGGCTGGCTGTGCCTGCGGGGCGCCGTGGACCACCTGCACTTTAGTAGCCGGCTGGAGGCCGTCGGACTGATTGCACTGACTGTCGCACTCTTCACTATTTACCTCTTTTGGACACTAGTAAGTATGGCCCGTGGCTGGGGAGGGGGTCGGACCAGCTGGAGCTGGCAGCCTCGCGGCTGGCACAAACCTTCCCTCTTGTCTCTAGCGCATCTCACCAGCCCAGTAGAAAACAGACCTGCAAATGCTGGCAGAGTGTGGTGTGTGTGTGTGTGTGTGTGTGTGTGTGTGTGTGTGTCTGAATATGTGTGTCTATCTCTCTGCACTGCAAAGAAAAGCAGATCAAATCAAGAAAAAGCCCGCCCATCCGTCAAAGACACACACCATGGACCTTGTCCCTCCGGTAGCCCGCGACGCCTGTTAGGAGGCATGGCGCTTTCCCTTCTCTCGTTTATGTTTCTCACTTTCCCTGAATTGTAGTATATTGTGAATGATGCGCTTGGCCGCTGTTGCTGCCGCTGCCTGCACACATCACGAATCCTCCCTGCTGCTTATTTTCTTCCTACGTCCCGACACAGCCTAAAGCCTTTGTTGGACGTGGAGCTGCACCGTGCCTGATGATCATTCCGTGCGTGGGGGTATTGACTCTGCTGCCCATAAAAAGCACTAATTTATCTAACGGAGAAGCTGCCACCAAAGAAAAGCCATTTCCCAATAAGTGTTCCTGCTGTATACGAGGAAGAGTTTTTAAACATCTTTTTTTTTTCATTCTTCATGCAGTAAGTTGATTGCTTGGGGACCAGTTGGCAGCACCCACAAAGTGCAACATTTGCTTTCTCTTAATGTTTCCCTGTGGGAGCTGCGGGGAAGGACGTCACTTTCCTGTAGAATATTTTCAGAAACTGGGCACCCTGCTTCCTGGCATTACTCTCCCAGGCCTGCTCGTTGCTAATCTGAGCACGTTCCATTACTATTCAGTAGGTATTTCCTGTCTAAAGTGTACCATTCCGTATCCCATAGCACAGTGTCAGCATGTGGAAGCCGCTTCGAGGACCACATTTCCTCCCTTCCTCTGTCTCCCAAACCCTGTGCCGTCAGCTGCCAGCCCAGCGACCGTCCACTCCCCTCTTACTCATCATGTGGCTCTGCCAGCTCTGTCTGGCCCAGAAAGAATGTTTGCACGGGAAGGAGGCACGCTTCAGTCTCAGGAAGAGGGCCATGACCCGAGCCTTGGAAAACTGGGACTATTCTAATGCTGAGAACTTGGAGTCTTCTGGTTAATTTAGACCTTCTGTTCCCAGACCAGTGAAGCCCCAAATGAAACTGTTACTGCCTCGCTTAAAAATCCATGCTTCCAGCCGGGCGTGGTGGCGCACGCTTGTAATCCCAGTACTTTGGGAGGCGGAGACCGGAGGATCCGAGTTCGCGGCCAGCCTCAGCTCTCTCTCTCTCTCTCTCTCTCCCTGTCTCTCTCTCTCTCTCTCTGTCTCTCTCTCTCCCCTTAGTGAGGCCCTTCACAACTTCGTGAGACCCAGTTTCAAAATAAAGTATAAAAAATAGGGCCGGGGGTGTAGCGCGGAGGTAGAACACCCCTGCGTTCAATCCCCAGTACCGCAAAAAATAAATAAATAAATAAAATAAAAATCCATGCTTCCAGCTGGGCGTGGTGGCGCACACTTGTAATCCCAGTACTTGGGAGGCGGAGACCGGAGGATCCGGGTTCATGGCCAGCTTCAGCTACTTAGTAAGGCCCTCCGCAACTTCGTGAGACCCGGTTTCAAAATAAAGAATAAAAAATAGGGCCAGGGGTGGAGCTCGGAGGTAGAATGCCCCTGGGTTCAATTCCCGGTTCCGCAAAAAAAAAAAATCCATGCTTCCAAAGTATGTCCTGGTTCATTATAAATCAAGCCATGAAGCTGATCTAGAAGCTTCTGCTGTGTGGGAGAAGGGTTAGAAATAAGAAATTAAATCATCTACATGTAAATCTGTCCACTGCACCCCTCAGGAAAGCCATTCCACCTCTCCGAGCCTCAGTGTCCTCGTCTGTAAAGTGGGGGTGGTGGCCCTGGGGTCGTGAGATTGAAGAGGAAGTGTGCATAGGAAAGTACTTGGGAAAATAATAATTAAGTGTAAGTTTTTGCCATATTTAGACATTTTGCAGTCTGTAATTTTTCCTAGAAGAGTTCCTATGATGAAGGATGGGAGAAGGTAGGACCTACATACTCGGTGGGCTTTTGAAACCAATTTAAGGCCTTTTTGAAAACCTGCTTTGTAAACATGCATTTACCTAACAAGAAAGGAAAGAGGAGTAGGAAGGAAGGAAGGAGGGAGGGAGGGAAGGAAGGAAGGAAAGGAGGAAGGAAGGAAGGAAGGGAGGGAGGGAGGGAGGGGAAGGAAGGAAGGAAGGAAGGAAAAGGAAGGAAGGAAGGAAGGAAGGAAGGAAGGAAGGAAGGAAGGAAGGAAGGAAGGAAATAGAGACCTGCTTCACCCCCCATCGCAGATGAAAGGAAGGACTGGGTGAAGAGGTGCCTAGACTAGGCTGCCTTAGGAGAATTATACACTTCATTCCAGAAATATTTCCACGAGGCAGCGCTGCACCTAAAAGGGCGTGCATTTAGAATCCAAGGGCCTGTGTTTAAACCTGAGATTTAGCATCCTAATAGCTGTGTAACTTCAAATAGGATACTTAACCTCTCTACTCATCCTTCCTCTTATACAAAAAAGGAAGGAAATAAATGATAGCCCCGGGGTCAGTGGTCATGAAGATGAGGTCGGATCGCATCTGAGAACGTATATCCAAGCACCTGGCATGGCTGGCCCGAGGTTGTCTTCCTGTACCCCACCCCCAGCCCTCTGTAAAACGCAAAGTAGCAGGCGGGAGAGAAAGGCATTTCTCCCCTTTGACTGGTGTGAAAAACGTGCTGCGGAGTCAGCTCAGCAATAGGTTACTGAATATAGAATAATTCCTTCCCAGATAAATGCTGTACTGAGCAGCCCTGGCAAGAGCCGTAATTCAGAAGCTGACAGCACTTGGAAACTGCCCTCCGGCAGAAACCCATTGTAAACAAGCTGTCAAGCTTAAGGAGAATATGCCGTGAAAATGTCTTAGATAAACAAACACGGTGTCAGTCCAAGCCTGGCTCCTCAGAGGAGCGGTTCCTGGAAGGGCCTGGGGCAGGGTGCCATGGAGAGGGACACACGGTCACTCTGCGTGCCTCAAAGTGCCTGTGGACTTTGTCACCAGCTCAGGTGGCCTCCAGGGCCCCACCTTGATGCAAGTTTGGGGAGTCCTGCCCTCTGCAACCTGATGTGTTCCCGAAGCACTCCTGGGACCCAAAGGCCAGACCCTCTGCCATTTCTACCCTGTGAGTGCGGGGGAAAGGTGCCCCAGAAACATCGCTGATGCTGTCATGAATGATGTGAAGTCTTTGGACAGACACAAAGAGAGCTAGCTAAACTGAGTCCAGGTTGGCATGAAGACATTGGATGGACGGGTATGCACCCCAGAGTAGAGCTGCAAGAGTCAGGGTGCCCTGGAACCAGAAGAGGAAGAGCCTCCACGGGGCCAGAAGTCCTCCACTCACCACCTCACCAATGCAGCCAGTGCCTAGGGGAGACTGAAGTGAATGAATGGAGACTCCTGGTCCCATGGGTTGATGCTTAAATTCTTATTGTGAAGGGGGAACCCTTCAGTAGAACACTTCCAACAAGGCTCACTGCGGGACTGGTTTGGACACATCTCCCCCACAGCCCACGGGCAGCCTGAGAGTGTTTGATGTTATTTTTCCTTGGCCAGTTTCCTCCTAAACAGTCCTCTTCTTTTCCATAGTACCGTGAGGGATAAGTGAGCGGGCCCCTGGCAGGGAAGGCACTTTACCAAAGTCCTGGCCGAGTCGCATCGATACACTTAAGTTGCACCATAACTTCCTGAGAGAAAGGCAGAACAGAAAGATGTAATTAGCTGGGTATGATGGCGCATGCCTGTAATCCCAGTACTTGGGAGGCTGAGATGGGAGGATTGCAGGTTCAAGACTAGCTTCAGTGATTTAGCAAGGCCCTCAGCAACTTAGTGAGACCCTGTTTCAAAATTAAAAATAGGAGCCGGGTGTGGTGACGCATGATTGGGAGGCTGAGACCGGAAGATCCAGGTTCGCAGCCAGCCTCAGCTACTTAGTGAGGCCCTCTGCAACTTAGTGAGACCCTACTTCAAAATAAAGAATAAAAAATAGGGCTGGGGTGTAGCTCAGAGGTAGAATGCCCCTGGGTTCAATCCCCAGTACCGCAAAAATTTTAAAAATAAAAAAAATTTTAAATTAAAAATAGGGCTGGAAGTGTAGCTCAGAGGTAGAACACCCCTGGGTTCAATCCCCAGTACCACAAGAAAAAAAAAAAAAAACAAAGATGTAATTAATTTCCCAAAGCCTGCTGTGACTTCACAGCAAACCTTTGCCACAGCCTCAGTCACCTCCCGAGGGAAACAAGTGGATGCTAACATTTTCTGCCCCTACTACCATTCATGGGTCACAGCTCACTGTAAACAGACTCGCCCGTGGGAGGAGGTTGGCTAATGTCCTTTAAATGAGTAGACTTAGCCGGGCATGGTGGCGCACACTTGTAATCCCAGTACTTGGGAGGCTGAAACCGGAGGATCCGGGTTCACCGCCAGCCTCAGCTACTTAGTGAGGCCCTCCGCAACTTAGTGAGACCCTGCTTCAAAAAAAAATTTTTTTTTTTTTTTGCGGTACCGGTGATTGAATGCAGGGGCGTTCTACCTCCACGCTACGCCCCCGGCCCTACTTTTTATACTTTATTTTGAGACCGGGTCTCACGAAGTTGCGGAGGGCTTCACTAAGTAGAGAGAGAGAGAGACAGGGAGAGAGAGAGGGACAGGAAGAGAGAGAGAGAGCTGAGGCTGGCCGCGAACCCGGATCCTCCGGTCGCCGCCTCCCAAAGTACTGGGATTACAAGCGTGTGTCACCACGCCCAGCTATTTTTTAAAATTTTGAAACATGAGCCGGGTGTGGTGGTGCACGCTTGTAATCCCAGTACTTGGGAGGCTGAGACAGGAGGATCGCAGGTTGGCGGCCAGCCTCAGCTACTTAGTGAGGCCCTCCGCAACTTAGCGAAACCCTGTTTCAAAATAAAGAATAAAAAAATAGGGCTGGGGGTGTAGCTCAGAGGCAGAATGCTCCTGGGCTCAATCCCCAGTACCACAAAATAAATAAGTAAGTAAGTAAATAAATAAATAGACTTAAGAAAATCCATCCCATAAGGAATAATATTTTTAATGTAAAGGTCCTATACCCTTTCTTTCTCATCTCTCCTTAAAAACTCAGAGATTTAAGAACTATTCTAAGTTCCTCACATTATTGTTTATAGCCTCTTTTTGGTTTATGTTGTTTTCTTCCTCTCTGCCTGGTGGGCAGGGGATGTTTTGAAACTTCTAGAGACAAGGGCAGGCATCAGCCCAGCCAGCTGCAGGCCTCTGGTCTCCTCTGCCTTGTGCTCAATGCATTTTCCCTGATATAGAATCATCTTCACGTGATGCGGTCTCCTTACTGATTGGATTTGCCTGCAGGCTATGGTGGTTAAAGGCAATTAAATAGATTAATAAGATCTCATTTGTTTGTCTACACAAGTGTTTGTTTTTCCTAGCCAAGGAACAGGAAGACCTACTAAGTCCTTGACTCCCAGTGTTCCTTGAAGCAGTGCCTCTCAGGCTCGAGAGTACCTGAGGGTCACCTGGGATTTTGTTAAAATGCGCTCTCTGAGGCAGACGTGGTGGTGCACGCCTGTAATCCCAGTACTTGGGACACTGAGACAGGAGGATTGCAGGTTTGAGGCCAGCCTTAGCAATTTAGCAAGATCCTCACCAATTTAGCGAGACCCTGTTTCAAAATAAAAAAATAAATAAATAAAAAGGACCGGGGGTATGGATCAGAGGTAGACTGCCCCTGGGTTCAATCCTCAGTACACTGTCCCCTCAAAAATGCACTTTTTGATTTCTTGGGTCTGGATGGGGCACAATATTCTAATATTCTTTTTTTTTTTTTTGCGGTACTGGGGATTGAACCCAGGGGCGTTCTACCTCCGCGCTACGCCCCCGGCCCTATTTTTTTATACTTTATTTTGAAACCGGGTCTCATGAAGTTGCGGAGGGCCTCACTAGGTAGAGAGAGAGAGAGAGAGAGCTGAGGCTGGCCACGAACCCGGATCCTCCGGTCTCTGCCTCCCAAAGTGCTGGGATTACAAGCGTGCACCACCACGCCCGGCTATATTCTAATATTCTAACAAGCTCCCAGAAAATATAGCCTGTTGCTGGTCCATGACCACACAGAGAGCAAGGCCTAAGAGGAAGCAACCCAATCTGTCTCTCTTTTCAGTTTCTAAGAAGTGTCACAAAGTTAGCATCTTCTTCTCCATACTTAACACGTGATAACGGGCCAAGGACACTAACGGTGTTCATGGCTCTGTGCTCAGTGCCTTCTACGCAGCATCCCAACTATCATTATTCACCCTTTACAAAGAAGGAAACTAAAACCTGTTGAGGACAAATAACCCGGCAACGTCAGGCAGCCCTGGGTGGGGGTGGGGATTCCAGCCCCGGGTGCCTGAGGCCTGCGTGTATCCGCAGCTTCTTGGATTACTAACGCGGAACGTGCACGGCTCTTCAGCATCGTGGACGAAGGGACTCTTTTTTTTTTTTTCTGCGGTACTGGGGATTGAACCCGGGGCGTTCTACCTCCACGCTACACCCCCGGCCCTATTTTTTATACTTTATTTTGAAACCGGGTCTCACAAAGTTGTGGAGGGCCTCACTAAGTAGAGAGAGAGAGAGAGAGAGCTGAGGCTGGCCGCGAACCCGGATCCTCCGGTCTCCGCCTCCCAAAGTACTGGGATTACAAGCGTGCGCCACCACACCCGGCGGGACTCTTGATTTGAAACCGGGCTTTCCTTTAATATTTCCAGATCGCAGGCATGTCGTACTGCCAAGGTTCTTCACTGGTGCTTGTCTCTGTCCCACCTCTTTCCTGCCCTCGGCCTGAACAGCAGGCTTTCTTGCCTGTCTCTCTCATATTCACGAGCAGCGCCAAGCAGCAGCAGGGCAGAATAGATATGAGAAAATCAAACTTAAAAAAAAAAAAGAACCGGATCCACTATGGTATGTTCAGGGCTTTTTGGAGAAAGCACATCTGTGTGAGTTTAGAGCTTGGATTTTCATACCCAAATCTCTCTGGCACTAAGCCCGTAGCATCTGCTTCCTCGCCTCAGAAATTTGAGCAAGTGGCCTTGTATTTCATGTTCTGGCCATGCAGGCTAACAAGCCCTTCTGATCAAGGCCTGTATTCTCTTCTCTCCCAGGACTTGGGACACTGAGACAGGAGGATTGCAGGTTCGAGGCCAGCCTCAGCAATTTAGCAAGATCCTCACCAATTTAGCGAGACCCTGTTTCAAAATTTAAAAAAAAAACATAAAAAAGACTGGGGGTATGGATCACTGGTTTGGCCCACTGTCTGACTCCTGTGGACCCTTACTGGGGTCTATATAACTATCCACCCCAACCTGGGTGACTGGTCATCATGAGATCACGGCACCCTCCTGCCTCGCACTGACCTAGGCATCTGGACTCTCAGATTGGAACCTAGCCGGGCCTGGTGTCGCACACCTGTAATCCCAGGATTTGGGAGACTGAGACAGGAGGGTCGCAGGTTTGAGGACAGCCTCGACAAGTAATAAGAGTCTTATCAACCTAGTGAGGCCGTGTTTCAAAATAAAAATAAAATAAAATCGGGCTGGGGGTACAGCTCAGAGGTAGAATGCCCAGTACCACCACCAAAAAAAAAAAAAGGAACCTGCCCCCATGTTTAAAAGTACATCTTCAAAAGTACAGACTAAAATTCCTGGGCAGGCCATCAGTTTATGCCAGCCTTCTCCAAAACAGATTTAGGCGTCTTCTTCTAGCACATTCACATAAAAAGTGGGCACTTTGTAAGTGTGCGGGGGTGGGGGGTGCTTACAGGGGATTGAACCCAGGGATATTCTACCACTGAGCTACATCCCCAGCCCTTTTTTAATTTTTTTTTAGTTTGAGACAGGGTCTCACTATGTTGCCTAAGCTAGCCTCGAACCTGCGATCCTCCTGTCTCAGCTTCCAAAGTCCCGGGATTACAGGCACGTACCACCAAGCCTGGCTACAAGCAAGCACTTTGGGGTATAGTTAAATCACAGTTCACCATAGGACTCGCTGCCTGCACCGTCAGATATGAGAGGTTTCATTTTGAAGCCGTGTTGCGATAGAAAGCGTAGGATCTTTTTGCGTTCATTTATTCACTCGGCAAACTCTCTCAAACAACTTCCCAAGTGTCAGGCATGGTGATAGGTGCTGGGCATACACAGATGAGTGCAACGTGAACCCTGCTCTCGAGACTTTCCCAGTGCATGGGAGAGAAAGGCAAGGACAGTGAGCTACAGGGAACTAGATGCCATGCTTGGGCCACCAAGTACAGCTGTACAGGTTGTCCACAGCAAAGTACAAAGGGTATCCCTTGTATCTAACGTGAATGGGGTCCTTTGAGTCGTGTAGTGTCTGACCTACAGAAAGTACATTTAGCCCTGGGATCCCTCTCATTTAACAGAAAGGAACTTAAGGAGCGGACAGGCGCATTACCCAGGCCACACGACTGGACGGGAGCTGGTGGCATAGCTACTCTGTCCTGTCATCTCCAGTGAACCTTTTCTTTTCTTTTTTCTTTCTTTTTTTTTTTTTTTTTTTTTTGCAGTACTGGGGATTGAACCCAGGGGCATTCAACCTCCAAGCTACACCCCCAGCCCTATTTTTTTTTTTTATTCTTTATTTTGAAACAGGGTCTCACTAAGTTGCAAAGGGCCTCACTAAGTAGCTGAGGCTGGCCGCAAACCCGGATCCTCCGGTCTCAGCCTCCCAAGTACTGGGATTACAAGCGTGCGCCACCACGCCCGGCTTACTAGTGAACCTTTTCACAGCTGAGGCTCTGAGGCCCAGAACACCACTCGTCCAAAAATCAATCCAAATTCAAAGAGAACCTCGTCCCATGTATATCCTAATTTTACCCAGTACACGGAGGAAAAAAGGAAGCCATGCATGGCCTGCCGTGTCCAGAGGTGGCGCCCTGCGTTGGTGCCCAACCTCCCAGAACCCAGCTGCTTCCTAGAGCAGTTTTCCCCAGTTCTTGCCCCACTGTAGTGCTACCTGCCCTCTGAAGCTATTATAAGTGGCATATACAGCTGAGTATGGTAGTGCACGCCTGTAATCTCAGTACTTGGGAGGCTGAGACAGGAGGATTAAGGGTTCGAGGCCAGCCTCAGCAGCTTAGCCAAGATCCTCAGCGATTTAGCAAGGCGCTGCTTTAAAATAAATAAAAAGGGCTGGGGATGTATCTCAGAGGTAGAATGCCCCTGGGTTCAATCCCCAGTACCAAAACAAAACAAAAAGACATTTATTTCTTGGATTATAGACTTCTGCCTACCTGTACACCTTCCCTTATTTTTCCTCTCTCACCCCAGGTGTCATTTAGATACCACTGTCGATTGTACAACGAATGGCGTCGGACCAATCAGAGGGTGATTCTCCTCATCCCAAAGTCTGTCAACGTACCTTCCAACCAGCAGTCCTTGCTGGGCCTCCACTCGGTCAAGAGGAACTCAAAGGAGACAATTGTTTGATATCCGTGTGGTTGGTTGGTTGATTCGTTGTTTGGGGTTTGGAAGGTTCTGGGCTGGGGCCATGCACCGAGCCACTCAAGCCCTTCCTTAGCCTTGTGGGTCAAGGACACCCAGAGCCACATCAGCGCGCCACCCCAGCCACGAACTCTTACCAGAAGAAAGCAGCGGCTGTTTTTCTTCAAATCGTGGATGCTGCAATCGTCTGATATTTGCTAAGCTGCCAAACATGTTTATTTAGCAGATACTGTATGGAATTTTCTGAAGACCTCTTTAACACGTGAGGAAGGTTGTCCTGCTAAGGATGCAATTCAATTCTTCCTTTTTTATTACTACTTCGAAAAAAAATATATATATATATATATTAAAGTTAGATGATAATCAAAATCAAAAAGCCAATGTAAAACCTGGTTTCTTGGTTTGGATGGGTTCTATTTGGGTTAGTTTGTTTCCCGGTTTCTACTGTGGATTCCTTGGAGGTAATTTGATAGCCTGAGTGGTCTTTTTCATCTCTTCCGCGTCCCTTACTCAAAGCAACAGCATAATGATTGCAGAACAGGTCATGTCCGAAGGATGTTTTGTACTAAACTTCATTTAATTATTGAGTTTTTAAAGGGAAAAAAAGGCGTGGCAACTCTCCGCACAGTGAGCTGTTTATTTAAATATCATTAAGGAGGGAAAAAATGGTGAGAAGCACGCTTCTTTCAACTCGTTTGGTACTGACAGCTGATAGAAGCTATTTTCTAATAATAAATATCCAGTGTGTGAAAGACAAACCCTACTGATTGCAATACTCTTTCTTTTTTTAATCATAAAACCTGTGAAGTTTCCCAAAGTAGATTTAAGGGGGAAAAAAAGGAAAAGCAAAAAGGTTGGTGTTCTCTCTCCCATCTCGTTTAGTGAGCGTCTTAATTCTGCATTCGTAATGAATTGAAGGATCATTAGACATTTCTAGGAACCCTAGACCTGTTTTGCATATCAATTAGCATTCTCATTGCTCTATTGAATTTCTAGCTTGACAGGTAGATGTGACCTAAAAAAAAAAAAACCTGCCTGTCCTAGCAGCCTTGCACTGAGTCTAAGACCCCTCTGTCTGATCAAAACAAAACAAAACAAAACAAAAACAGGAGCTCCACACAGTGCCTTTCCCTAACCACCAGCCGATTTTTTGTCCCAGGCTGAAACAGATTTTTTTCCACACGATTCCTCGGTGACCGGCTCGAGCAGGCCCGCCTTGTGTGCACCGATGCCACGAGGAGTAGGGAGGAAAATATGGATTTCTAGAACATGACCCATATGCCGAGCATCACTCCAGCCTCAGCCTCCCGCGCCCCAAGTGGGAGAGCGAAAATTGCAGAGGAAGAGGTGGCGGCGAGGAGGGTAACGATTTTTGCCTGCGGATTGATGGAGCCCACGCAGGTGCCCCTTTGTGGGGCGAGCGAGCCCTCCATTCACAGGCTCCCCACGCTGCCCAGGGAGGGCAGCAGCTGTACCGCTCTCTGCTGCAAGACTCACAGGGGCTTTGTGGCTCCTGACAATGCATTTCCTCCCCGCCACGCTTCGCTTGGACACTTCAATTCTAGTAATATACGTCTCAGCCCTTCTGTTTACACGGCCCGGCTCAGCCCTCTTGCTTGTCATTAGCGGCTGCACCATCCACCGTTTCTTAATTGACCTTTTTAAAATGCTGGGCACCACTGGCTGCACGCAGCTGTCACACATTAAATTTCAAGAGCAAAGAGTCCAACTTGGTAGCCTGTGAATCGCAGCACTGTGATATACTTGATAAATGACGTCCACCCAGCCTCAGTCCCCGAGCTGGCGGGTGAGCCAGGGACACTTCTGACGGATAACCTTCATGAGGGCCCTAACCCTTTCTCTTCCCAGCTCCTTCCATGAATTGAGGGATCAATGGATTCCCAGGATCGATGCCCGTAGAGATTGGCTGCAGAAAATCCCTCTTGGGTCATGCAATGAGATATAAAGACACTAACTACTATCAGAGGTAGCAGGTCCCGCCGCGCTCTGGGGCTCCTGCACTGAGAGGGGCAGCACGCTGGTACTGTGTCGGTACTGTGCCTCTACGTGCCTCTTTTCCCCCGATGTGCATCCCCACCCTGGGAAGTAAAGCAGAGTCCAAGCCGAAAAGGGTAGGTGGCATCCAGTGGTCACATCCGGTAGTGGCATCTGGTGGTGGGCAGGACACCCCTGGCAGCCAAGAATGGCCACTACGCTTCCCTCCCAAGCCACCAGCTTGGTCCTCCTTGCGAGCTCCGTCAGCGCCAGGGCCCGCCTGGGATTCTAGTTTTGTTTTGTTTGAGTTTTTGTGCTGGGGATTAAACCTACCTCTGGGCTATCCTCCTAACCCCCCCTTTTTTTATTTTATTTAGTTTTTATTGAGGGGGTACTGGAGATGGAACCCAAGGGCATTCTACCTCCAAGGTACACCCTCAGCCCCCCCTTTTTTTATTTTTAAACAGGGTCTCCCTGGGTTGCTGAGAATCTCACTATGTTGCTGAGGCTGTCCTCAACCCTGCAATCCTCCTGTCTCAGACTCCCAAGTACTGGGATTACAGACGTGCATCAGCATGCCCAGCTCCATCTGGGATTCTGAAAACGCCTGGATCCCCTCTCGGTCTTTCAACATTGGGGTTGTTCAAGGAAGGGGAGTCTAGGGGACGGCAGCACAGGCGCAAGGGCACCCAGCAAGGTGTGTGAGGACAGATGGGCGCTACCTGGCTCTGCTCCTGTCTCCACACCATGGCACGCAGGAAGTGCTGCATCCGCCTAGAAGAGGGGTGCCTTTTGCTAACTGGCAGGGAGGTGCCTTATGGGTTACCGGCATCCTTGCTAACCTGTACTCTTCCTTTGCTTCTTTCTTTTTTATTTATTTATTTTTTGTGTGTGTGGTACCGGAGATTGAACCCAGGGGCATTCTACTTCCGGGCTACCCCAGCCCTATTTTTTATTCTTTTTTTTTTTTTTTTT
>PVJS01025648.1:0-27684 GCA_004027185.1 Glis glis
TGGCCAATAGATACATGAAAAAATATTCAACATCATTAGCAATCAGGGAGATGCAAATCAAAACTACTCTAAGATTTCATCTAACCCCAATTAGAATGGCAATCATTAAGAAGCCAAACAACAACAAATGTTGGTGAGGATGTGGGGAAATTGGGACTCTTCTACACTGTTGGTGGGATTGCAAACTAGTTCAACCACTCTGGAGAACAGTTTGGAGATTCCTCAGAAAATTGGGAATGGACCCACCATATGATCTGGCTATACCACTACTGGGTATCATACCAAAAGGATTGAAACTAGAGAACTACAGTAATATATGCATACCCATGTTCATAGCAGCACAACTCACAGTGGCCAAATTATGGAACCAACCTAGGTGTACATCAACAGACGAGTGGATTACAAAATTATGGGAAATACACACAATGGAATTCTACTCAGCAATAAAGAAGAACAAAATAACATCATTTGCAAGAAAATGGAAGGATCTGGAGAACATTATGTTTAGCGAGATCAGCCAATCACAAAAAAGGAAGGGACATATGTTTTCATTAATATGTGTAACCTAGGGATTAGTGGGGACACACAAGGGACTCCAGTTGATAATAGAGAATCCTCAGTGGGGCAAGGTAAGTGGTACATGGGAAGGGGAAGGGCAAGAAAGAAGTGAATCGGTGGAATTACTATCATAAACAATGTGTACATGTGAGAATATACCAACGTCATTCTCGGTACTTCATATGGGTGGGAGGGACACTAAGAGCTGTGTGCATGTATGTTAACATCAAATAGATATTCATTGTGATGTGAGACTCCAATGCACCAATAAAAGCATGTTAAAAAAAAAGAAAAAGTATATAAAGCATGCAGTACAGAGCCTGGCACATGGCTCCCTTAACTGTTACCACTTTATTATCTGAAGTTGAATACTCCCCACTGTTCATTTTTATTTCCATTTCTCAGTTGCTACGTCACAGTATTTATAACAATTTATAATTACTTATTTGTGTAACTTATTATCAGCATGGACCATGTCTGCCATATTCTTCAGGAAATCTCAATTCCTTAATTCAGTACCTGTTATACAGTTAACATCTGTAATAAATACTAAATAGAAAATAAAATAAAATATTTTCAATAATTTTGTTTTAAAAATTGAGAACCTTCCATCCTTCCTTATAGAATGTAATAGCTACTATTCTATATTTTCTATTTAAAAATTTATGATTTTATATTCACAATTTAATATACAGTATACTCAGAATTTATTATTTCAATTAGTGAACCAATTGTATTATTTTGTATATGGATGAACATTAGTTCCAAAATTGCTCTTGAATAGTCCATTCTATTTTCATTAATTTTTAAAGTTACCTTTTTATATACAGGTTTCCATACACAACTGGAGATTGCAAATGTAGGGGCTGTGAAATAAGGGGAATTTGAGCTTTCATCCTGCCCTCTCACTTTTAATAATTGTTTGACTTGGGCAAGTCACTTAAATTCTAAGCCTTAGCTTCCTTTTCATTAACATGAGGACAACAGTATTTACCTTGCATGGTTGTTGTGATGATTAGGAATAACCCACTAAGTAATGAGGGACAGTTGGGTGTGGTGGTGCAGGCCAGTAATCCCAGTACTTGGGAGGCTGAGAAAGGAGGATTGCAGGTTAGGGGCCAGTCTCAGCAACTTAGCAAGACCCTCAGCAACTTAGTGAGAGACAGAAACATCAATAAAAAGCTTTCCATCAAAGAAAAGTCCAGATCCAGATGGATTCCCAGCTGAATTCTACAAAGCTTTATAAGTGAACTAAGTCTAATGCTTCTCAAATTATTCCTTGAGATAGAAAGAGATGGAGTTCTTCCAAACTCCTTCTATGAAGCCAGTATCACCTTAATACCAAAACTGAATAAAGATACCTCAAGAAAAGAAAATTACAGACCAATATCCTTGATGAACATAAATGCAAAAATTCTAAACAAAATATTAGCAATAGAAAATAGTAAGTACATCATGACCAAGATGGTCTTATTCCTGGGATGCGAAGCTGGTTCAACGTATGCAAATCAACACAAATTACTCACCACATAAATAGAGCTAAGGACAAAAATCACATGATTATCTCAATAGATGCTGAAAAAGCATTTGACAAAATCCAACATCCACTCATGTTAAAAACACTACAGAAGCCGGGCGTGGTGTCGCACGCTTGTAATCCAAGTACTTTGGAAGGTGGAGACCGGAGGATCCGGGTTCACGGCCAGCCTCAGCTCTCTCGCTCTCTCTCCCTGTCTCTCTCCCTGTCTCTCTCTCTCTCTCTCTCTCTCTCTCTCTACTTAGTGAGGCCCTCCGCAACTTTGTGAGACCCGGTTTCAAAATAAAGTATAAAAAATAGGGCCGGGGATGTAGCGCGGAGGTAGAACGCCCCTGAGTTCAATCCCCGGTACCGCAAAAAAACAAAAAAACACTACAGAAAATTGGAATAGAAGGGACTTACCTCAACATCATAAAGGCAATATACAATAAACCCCAAACCAACATCATATTGAATGGGGAAAAACTTTGAGAATTCCTCTTAAAATCAGGAAGAAGACAAAGATGTCCACTATCACCACTCCTTTTTAATGAGGTCCTGTGTCATAAATAAATGAACAAATAAATAAATAAATAAATAAATAGGGCTGGGGTTGTGACTCAGAGGTAGAGTGGCCCTTGATTTAATCCCCAGTGCCCCACCAAAAATATGAAGGACAATTCCAAGCAAATAAATGCCCACTGTCATTGTCATCGTAGATAAGAAAATAAAGAGAACTGGGCACACTTGTAATCCTAGTCCTGGGAAGGCTGAGACAGGAGGATTGCGGGTTCAAAGCCAGTCTCAACAATTTAGTGAGGCTCTCAGGAACTTAGTGAGACCCTGTTTCCAAATAAAAATAAAAATAGGGTTGGGGGTGTAGCCCAGTTAGAAGGCCCCTGGGTTCCATCCTCAGTACCACAAAAAAAGGGATTTAAAATGTTTCTTAGTTGTTTGTGACTTTGTTTCATCTGACAATAGAATATATGTTTATGAGTTTTAAGGTTTCAGATAATTCTCCCCCCCCATCCTTTTTGGTACTGAGGATTGAACCTAGGGGTATTCTACCTCCGAGCTATATCCCCAGTCCTATTTATTTATTTATTTATTTATTTATTTATTTATTTATTTATATTTCGAAATTGGCTATTACTAAGTTGCTAAGGCTGCCATTGAACCTGTGATCCTCCTGTCTCAGCCTCCCAATTACTGGAATGATAGGCGTGTGCCACTGCACCCAGTTGTTTTTCTCTTTAAAAAGAATTGGTTGGGAAACTTGGAAATGGGTGCTTCCTAAATATGAACCATAATAAAGGCATAAAATAAAAATTCTAGTGAATTCTCTCCTTTTCAGGTGAAATGATGGGTTCTCTTTGCTGCATAGTAAGGGTCACTGTGCATCCAGGAAGGGTTGCTAATCAGGTTTGGAGAATACAGATGACTAGGGCTTTCTACTGCAGCAAGGAATACAATAGACTTCATAGTGACCCTGTGAGCAGCATAGGAGTTACTAATGCCTTGACCTTTGTGATCATTTGGCCATTCTTCCATCTAAATGAATAAAATTTATTATAACACGAGTATAGGAATTTTTCAAAGCATTGAATAAGTTGAGGATTTGGAATAATTAGGGAACAAATCTATTCATTTGTGAATAGTTGAAGAGGTATCCAAAAAAACCTATGCCAACTATTGTATGTGCTAATAAATGTTAACTTAAAAATATCAGGTGTTCCAAATAAGTTTTATTTAATGCAAATGAAATGTGGATTTGGAAACTAGGACATCATTGCTAATTGTTTTCTTCTGTATCCTTGTAAAATTAGCCATTTGTAGTTTAATTTCAAACACAGGCAGTCAATTATATTTCTGTTGGGATAAGAACAACTGTGGCATTTTCCTTCTGTGATTTCAGCAAAGCATGTCCAGGAAACAAAGGGGAAAAATGATACCAGGACAAAGTTTGCTCCTGGGGAGAAACTTATAATGTGTGTCTCTATCAATACCCAGATGTGAGGGAGACTTCCAACACCAAAGACCCAGGAGGAACCTCAGAAATCACCCTCCTGTCCCAGATAGGCATCCTCCCTCATTTGACAGAGGGAAATGGGACATCCTGACTTGTGTTTTATTCAAGTTCTACATCCACTTCAGTTTCAGGTCTTCCTCCCACGTTCTAAAGTATAACTGTGGCATACTGCTTCTGTGAGTGAGTTGAATCTCTGACTCTGTCCCCCTCACCCCCTCTTTGTGTGTGATTCTGTCTCTTTTTCTATCTTAAAAATCTGATTCTTGGAAAGAGAAACCTCTCAGTATTTGAGCTGAATAAAATTGAGCTCTCTCATGGCAGCATGACTTTGGGAAGCCTGGTGCTGAGGGAAGGGAAAGTCTGGGGGAACAGACAGGAAAATGGAGGGGGGCAGGTGGATAACAAGAAATGACTATGACATTGACAACCCTTAGGGGTTGCTGATTTAAATATTTGGACTTTTTCTTATTCCTGATCCCTCATCCCATTTATTCAACCATTTATTTGACCGGCATTGCATCTCCACACTGCAAATAGGGGAAAAAAATCCATAAGGATAAATATTTTCTATTAACCTATTAATTGGAAATAGCTAAATAATAAGAAAATTCAACCAGTTGTTTTAAGAATTTATGGACCATAAATTAACTTTTATATCAAATTTATTTTTAACAGCAAACAAATTTTAAAATAAATCAAATACAATTTTTACATCAAATTTACTTTTACATCAATGTGGGGGGGTGTTGAGACAGGGGCATATATAGAAGCTGAATAAACAGTCACCCGAAATTCCCCAGTCATGGCGAGTCTGTTCTGATGCAGGCCAACCTGACTGAACTTTACTCATACAGATATCATTCCTATAATAATGTTCTCCTAAATGAAACAAAAGGAATTTAGCAGAATCAATACACAGTGATGTTTTTACTTAAAATGCCAACACACAGATTACTTTACAAACAGCTAAATGGAGTTATAAAAATTCACTAAATATAGAAATGCTTTCCCAAATAAATGTATTTTCTTCCATTGCCTTCATGCATACCTAGTAGCACACCATGAAAATCATAAAAATGTCATTTAAAAATATTTATTAAGCCAGGCATGGTGACACATGCTTATAATCCCAGTACTTGGGAAGCTGAGACAGGAGGATTGCAGGTTCAAGGCTAGTGTGTAGGAACTTAATGAGACTTTGTTTAAAAAAATGATTGGGGGTGTAGTTCAGAGGTAGAATACCCCTGGGTTCAAGCCCTAGTATCACTAAGAGAAAAATACTTATTAAGTAAAGCTATCTGTGGCATAGTATTCATGAGGACAGGAAGGTTAAAGTCCTCATAAAATGAACATCCAACAGTTAGAAAAATAGCTAAAAGAGTAGGTATTAAAATGAGTTTCAGAAATCATTTCCAATAACTTTGTATATTCATATAATTTGGCATGTTAACTATGTCTTAACTTCCTTCTTGCCTAATCTGGTGTTTTCTTCTTATCTAATAGCAGTAAAAATATATTAGAAACACACACACACACACACACACACACACACACACACACCTTTTTTCTATCAAACATTAACTTTTCAGTTATACTCTTACCACTTAGCCTAATTTTCTACTACTTATTTCAGGATCAGGGAGGCTGAAGACAATGTGAATCTTAAAGTCACACACCTTAGGAAAAATGGTTTTTACTCATATAAAGATGTTAATTGAGGACTGATAGTAAATTCTAAAAGGTATACCTAAAGCTGGCCATGTTAAAGTGCGTAAATTCTCCATACAGACTACATAATATGTGACTAAGAATTTGAAGATCTTGCAGAATGTTGGCATATTATGGTCAATAAATTAGTCCTTGAATATCCAGAAATGCTTTAGTTTGAGTTAGTTTATAAGAATCAACCACTTTATACAAAAACGGAAATTAAAAACCACACATCAGCCAGGCGAGGTGGTGCAGGCTTGTATTCCCGATATTTGGGAGGCAAAGACAGGAGGAATCCAGGTCCAATGACAGCCTCAGGCACTTAGTGAGACCTTATTTCAAAGTAAAATATTACAAAAAGGGTTGGGGGTGTAACTCAGAGGTAGAATGTCCCTAGGTTCAATTCCTAGTACCAAAGAAGAAAGAACATATCTCTAACATTTCAATATATCCTTTACTGAATATTCCTTCCTATCTGACTGGCAGGCATTAGGCCTATCTTGTAACAAGTCTAGGATGAACAACAGACCATGACTTCAAAAGGCAGCTACATACTTAGGAGACGCCTGGCACTGGGATGAACTAGCTCCTCCTTGCCATTTCTAGTTCTGTTTTGGGGACACTCCAAAGTAATATTAAGCCATTTTTTACCTGATAGCTCTGGACAATTATGAAGTACCTTTCAAATTCTTCCTTAAGTTAAACATACAGAAGTTATTCCATGACTCTCTATAAAATATTACTCATAGGATAGTTTTGGAGGTTTTTTCTTGCTTTGCTTTGTTTTATTTCTTAATGTAATTCATGGAGTGTTCACATCATTGTCAGTACTATTGATATGAGTTATTGCCTTCTTCTAATTATGTTTAACAAGATCAACAAAATGATAAGAGTTATCACGGTCTCAGCTGAAGACATAAGCCCAGTTCCATAAAAATCAAACTGATGCTTTGTAAATACTTTCTCCCAGTTTGTGGCATATTTTCATTCTCTTAACTTTTTTTTTTTTTTGCAGAACTGGGGATTGAACTCTGGGGCATTCTACCTCCAAGCTACACCCCCAGTCCTATTTTTTATTCTTTATTTTGAAACAGGGTCTAACTAAGTTATGGAGGGCCTCACTAAGTAGCTGATTTTATTTAGGAGAACACACACACATATACATATATATATAACATATATTATTACATATGTGTATTATATATATATTAGTTTGGTGAAGTTCAATTTACTAGTTTTTTTCTTTTATGTTTCTTGTTTTTAGGGTTATAGCTGAAATGTGTTTGCTTAATGTCAATACCAGAGATGATCTTCTATGTTTCTTCTAAAAGTTGTTTAGTTTTAGACTGAACATTTTCACCAATGATACATCTTGAGTTATTTCTTGCATACCCAATGAAGTATGGATCAAAGTGCATCTAAATATGTATTTACTTGATTATTCAATTGTTGCTTCACCATTTGATGAGAAAATTATCCTTTTTCCATTGCAGTTGCCTTTGCCAAAAATCAGTTGCCTGTGTATGCATGTGTCTACTTCTAGACTTTCAGATTTGTTCTATTAGTTTAATTAAATACCCATTGTCACTTTAAATTAATTATTGTAGCTGTATTCTGAATGTTGAGATTTGATAATACTTGCCTTTCTGTAATTTTTTTTGGGGGGTACGGGGGAAGTCGGTATTGAACCCAAGAGCATTCTACCTCTGAGCTATACCCCCTGCTCTTTTTATTCTTTATTTTAAAAGAGGGTCTCGATAAGTTGTTGAGGGTCTTGTTAACTTGCTGAGGTTCTTGCTATGATGCTTAGGCTAACCTCAAACCTGCGATCCTCCTATCTCAGCCCCCAAGTACTGGCATTTATAGGCATGTGTCACCACACCTGTCTCCCCCCTTTTTTTTGTTTTATCTAGTCTAACTCCTATGCATGTCTATATGAGTTTTGAATGAACTTGCCAATTTCCACAAGAAAGTTAACTAAGATTTCAGTTACAATTGCATTGTTTTCAAGTATCATTTTGTAGACAATTTGCTCCTTATAATATTGAGAATTTTTGCCTTTGTAAATCTGTCTCTTCATTTATTTATTTACATATTCTGTATTTTTCTCCCAGTAATGTTTTATAATTTATAGTATATTAGTCTTATACATCGTTTTTCAGATTGATCTGAGTATTTCTTTTATTTTTTATATACATGATACCTATTTTCAAATTTTTAATTTGCAATTGTTTGTTACCAGTATTACAATTATTTAAAATATTTATCTAGTATCCCACAAAGTTGCCAAAATACATATCTAGTAGCTTTCTTGTAGATTCCACTAGATTTTCTGCATAGTCAAGTCATGTGTCAGTAAAGACAGTTCTACTTCTTCCTTTATAATAATAATAATGGTTTTTATTTCTTTTTCTTGCCTTATTGTCTGACTAGAATCTCCAGTATATTTGCCAAACCTTTGATTTTAGGGGGAAGGCATTTAGTTTTTAACTATTAAATATCATTATGGGTCTTCACATATTTTTTAACTTTTTATGTTCATTTATTGGTGCATTGTAATTATACATTTTGATATAAGTCAGGGTATCAACATCATACATGCACACATTGCACATTTAGCCCTCCCTTCAATCCCACCCTATTCCCTCCCCCTTCCCTCCCTTTCATTGAGTCTTATAGGTTTGTGTATGTACATCATGTGCTATAGTGTGTTCATATTTTCATTTATCGGTGTACTAAAATTTCTGTCCTTTTTTTAGTTTTCTGAGAATTTGTAAAGATTGTTTGTCTCTGGAGTACGTCAAACTTACCATCTATTATAAAAGATTACGGTTCTTTAAGCGCAGAATTAATTTTGGAGAATGCAATCCAGTTTCTGTAAAGGTCTCATCTGGCCCTCACTCTGTCACCCTGGGAGAATCAGGGTGTAGTGAATTAGCTGCAAATTTATAATACTCTGTCTACACAATCACTGTGAGTGATAAATAACCTCACCTTCCTTTCTGACTCAGAAGCCTCATGTCTTTTACAAACACCCATGACATTGTGGCAGAATAAACTTGTTAGCCTTCAGGCTAAAGAAAATATCAGACCTTGAAGAGTTCTTGAAAATATCAAACTCTATTTTCCCTAGGTTTAGGAGTGAGGTCTCAAAAATAAGGAAATAGTTCTGAGGCCAGGGCTATTAAGAGGGGCACATAGTTCATCATGAACATGATGACCAAGCATCTACAAAGCTAGAAATCATCCTCCAAGTGTTCTAACTAAGCCTGTCATTCAACTTATAGGAATGTCTGAGTGTCCCAAAGGATTTTTTAATGTTATCATGAAATTTACTAAATATGAGTGCTGTTATTTGGTAGCTTATCGAATATTATGTACTAAATTCTTTGAAAATAATAACTAATTTAAACCTCATAGTAACCCTAGGGGTTTGTTATGAATCAACATTTTCACAGGATTGTGGTCAAATTGTCTTGCAACCTTTTTCTAGAGTTTTCATGTCTGCTTAGTAGTGATGCAATGAGAAGAAACAGATATCTGTTTTTGCTTGCTTGTATTTGGTTGTTTGTTTTGTTTTGTTTTAATCTGACACTTGAAATTTCAACATGGCTTCCAGGAAATTTTAATAATGTTTTATCAGTAATTAGTATTCTAAAGAAAGGTATTCAATTTCTTTTGTACCACATGCCAAGTGGTATGTTATTCAAACATCACAGCTGCAGAGACATATGTGGGTTAGGTACACAATGAATCACTCATATGCCCACAGACACATGCTCATGAGCATGCATGTGTGCTTGTGCACACACACACACACACACATGCACGTGCATGTGCATACATGCACCCACCCACCAAGATTTTTTGCCAGTTGCTCCTGTTTTATTTCTAGATAACAGATTTATACTTTACTAGAGTGATAGGGGAATCATGCTGAAAAGGAACCATTTTTTTATTCATTAGACTACAAAGATGTAGGCACAAGTTATTGGAACTATTGGTTTGATATAGGAATGTATTTGCTGAAACACAAATCAATGATGATACAGCATGTATGACTATTGTCTCTCCAGAGTATCAGTGGTCGAACCAGCATATATTGCAATGTTCTGAAATATTTCATAGGCCTGCATTTATATGGACTGCTGAAGTACAGAAACTGTCTGAAGTTTGTTTCTGGTCAGTACATTGGCTACTTGAACCTAACTTGACAACTTTCTCTACCTTTTATAAAGTTGCCCTCACTAAAGGTATTAACATACTAAAGAGTGATAAAAATATCAGTCATTTATCTTGTGAATAAAAACATCACACATTTCTGGTTTTTGGATTTTCTTTGTTCCCTTTAATCAATAAATACCATATTTGACATGTGAGGATAAAGATCATAAGTCATGAAGTCAGACCAATTTTGAGAGAAGAATAATACCATCTTCTGAGTCTTGTATTCCATCTTCCTCTTTTCTTTATGTATTTGTTGTGCAGACACAATATGATAAGGTATATAAAGAGCCCATGAAATTGCTGGGATAAAATAATAAATATTTTTATGCTTCTCTTTTTTCCCCAAGGAGCCCCCATCACTTAAATGCGACAACAATAAGAAATTTAAAAAAATTCACTTGATAGATAAAAGAGTTCACAACTTACATTTTTATTGATGCAGGGCAATTGTACACATTTATGGGGCACAGAATAGTGGTTTTGTGGTGCATTTATACATTATGGATAGAATAAGTCAAAATACTTAGGTCATTCATCATCACATAAATGCTATCACTTTTTGTGATGAGAACATACAAAATCCTTTCTTCTAGCTATTTTAAATTATATGATACAATATTGTTAACAGCAATCACCCTGTAAGAGAACACAGATGTCCCTCCTCTTAGGCTGTGACTTTGTACTCATCAAGCAAACTTTTCCAATCCCCTTCCTCCCCCTCCCATCCCCGGTCTTGGGTATCTGCTATTTTGTCTCTAATTCAATAAGCTCAATATTTTTAGATTTCACATGAGTGAAATCTTGTGGCATTTTATTTCTGTGTCTGATTATTTTACCTAATATTAAGATCTCCAGGTCCATGCATTTTGCTGAAAGTGAAAGGATCGTGTCCTTTAAATGCCTGAATATTGTTCCTTGGGAATGATAGAGTCTTCAAATATTCCCCTGCAATATATTTATACTATTATCCTTTATATCTGAAGATAATGCTCTCATTTTAATTTTGGCCTATGTGGTTGAAGAGCTAAATACTATTGCCAGTAAATTACATGTTGATATCCACTTTTTTTATTGTTAGCATAGCTCTCATAGACTGCCTGTCTTTCTTTCTTTCCTTCCTTCCTTCCTTCCTTCCTTCCTTCCTTCCTTCCTTCCTTCCTTCCCTCCCTCCCTCCCTTCATTTCCTCCCTCCCTCCCTCCCTCTCTTTCTTTCTTTCTTTCTTTCTTTCTTTCTCTTTCCTTCCTTCCTTCCTTCCTTCCTTCCTTCCTTCCTTCCTTCCTTCCTTCTTTCTTTCTTTCTTTCTTTCTTTCTTTCCTGTGGTACTGGAGATGAACCCAGAGACATTCCATCTCTGTCCTACACCCCCAGCCCTATTTTATTTTATTTATTTATTTATTTTGAAACAGGGTTTTGCCTAGATTGTTGAGAGCCTCACTACATTGCTGAGGCTGTCCTGTAACCTGTGATCCTCCTGTCTCAGCCTCCCAAGTACTGGGTTTGCAGGCATGTGCCACCACACCCAGCAGCCCTGCTTTTCTTGAAGCAGAAAATGCATCCATCTAAGAAACATAAATTTCCACTCCCTTATAGCAATGTGACTATTAATATGTAGTAATACATAGTAATATACTTATCATAATACAGTAATGACCATAAGATGGGAATGGAAGTATAATTGGGATTTCTAACTACATTTTTGTTGTTTTCTTGACATATGCTTTAGTATAGACTATGACAAAACAAATTGATAGAAGCTTGAGTCCCTGTGGTGACATTGTGATGTATCATTGTGATTATTATACACTTTGTCCTCTTGTTATATGAAGCAAATGCATCTCTTTTGTTCAAGTCACTATTCGATTTTCTGTTATTTTAAGCCAATGGCACACCTAACTGATAAACCTCTTTACTCTGCAAATATCAACATGTCCTTTGCGCAAAGAGCATTTGTAGAATATTTATATCACAAGATTTGCACACATTTTGTAAAACCAAAAAATCATATTGAACGCTAGTCACAACAACAACAGCAACAACAGCAACATCCCTAACACTTGGGGAAAATGCCTCCATCTTGCATGGATTTACACTTGGGCTAAGGAAAACTAAAAGAGTGAAAAAAAGTTTTCACTGTTTTAGTGAACTAAATCTGTGGTTCTGTACTGTACCCTTTGTAAAATGGTTGGGAAGAGCTCACTTCCACTGGACTTTGTAGAGCTTGGCACTGACACAAAGTATTCAATACCAACCAGCATATACACAATGAAACCAAGGTGTTTCCACTCTCTTGAAGTGAGACACAAACTGCAGAGATTTACTTCTAAAAACCTGATCTTGCCAAGCATGGTGGCACATGCCTGTAATCCCAGTACTTGGGAGGCTGAGACAGGAGGATCACAGGTCTGAGGACAGCCTCAGCAAGTAGTGAGACTCTCAGCAACCTACTGAGACCCTGTTTCAAACTAAAAATAAAATAGGGCTGGGGATGTAGCTCAGAGGTAGAATGCCCCTGGGTTCAATACCCAGTACCACAAAACATAAACAAAATAACCTGATCTTGGGACTCCCCTCCCTCCCTTCCTTCTTTCCTTCCTTCCTTCCTGCCTACCTGCCTTCCTTCCTGCCTGCTTGCTTGCTTGCTGCATTAATACTGAACCCAGGGGTGTTCTACCTCTGAGCTACACCCCTAGCCCTTTTTAGTTTTTATTTTGAAACTGGATCTCAGTAAGTTACTGAGACTGACCTCCAACCTGTGATCCTCCTATCTCTGCCTCCCAAGTACTGGGATTACAGGTGTGTGCTGCTGCATCTGGCGTTAATTCTTTTCTTTCTTTTTTTTTTTTTTGTGGTACCGGGGATTGAACCCAGGGGCGTTCTACCTCCATGCTACACCCCCAGCCCTATTTTTTATACTTTATTTTGAAACCAGGTCTCACGAAGTTGCGGAGGGCCTCACTAAGTAGAGAGAGAGAGAGAGAGAAAGAGAGAGAGCTGAGGCTGGCCGCGAACCCAGATCCTCAGGTCTCCGCCTCCCAAAGTACTGGGATTACAAGCATGCACCACCACGCCCGGCCTTTTATTTCTTAAATGTGCCTGCTTTTTGTTACTATAGTTACAATAAAGAGATGATTAAAGTATGAGTTCATGAATCACATGGTTTACAACCATACAAAGGGATTTTTCCCCTTCTGGTGTACAATGATTAAAGAAGGGGAGATGATTGAGGACAAACCTCAAAGAAATATGCTTGATAGATGAGGTACAGTAGCCACATAGCGAGTGAGTTCTCAAATTATCTGTGTAAGCCGGACATGATGGTGCGCACCTGTAATTCCAGTTCATGGGAGGCTGAGACAGGAGAATTGTAGATTAGAGGACAGCCTCAGCAATGTAGTGAGACTCTCAGCAGCCTAGTGAGACCCTGTTCCAAAACAAAACAATTTAAAAATGGAGGCTGGGGAAATGCCCAGTACCAAAAAGCAAATTATCTATGTAGTTGCCCAATTAAGATGGAAGCAGGTCTCTGGGGAAAGTAAAATCTAATGAAAGTTTGAGGTATAGTTTTGTAGAAACAGTTCTCAGGAGAGACTGTCTGGGCCGGCGCAGCAGAGATCTGTGAGGACATGCAGTGTTCCATGACAGTAGAGGACAGGGCTGAAGTTGGAAGGTAAAGCTTCAGACATTAGCTCAAACGCTAACAGAGTGTGGCCCCGTCACAGCCTGAACTCTCAAGTGTCTATCAAACATTTGAGTTTATATATATGTACATTTATTTATTTATTTATTTACTTATTTATTTATTTATTTTGAGTACTAGGGATTGAACCCAGGGGTATTCTACCTCAAAACTACATCCCGGGCCCTATTTTTAAATTTTGAAACAAGGTCTGCCTAAGATACTGAGGGTCTCACTAATTTGCTGACGCTGATCTCAAACCTGCCATCCTTCTGTCTCAGCCTCCCAGGTGCTGGGATTACAGGTGTGTGCCACCACACCCAGCGAGTTTGTATGTATTTTGATGCCCAGTAGTTGAGAACAATGGCTAACATGTGGGGATTGATAAAGTGTGATGTCACACTCTCCAGAAGAGAGGAAGTTCCCTTCAAGTTCCAGCACAGCAAAACATGTCAGCCATGAAGCAAAAGATGTAGAGTTTGGAATCATTTCTAAGCTACTAAGCTCTCTAATGCAGACATCTTCATCCTTTCATTCAAGAAATAGCTCCTATCATCAGAGCTCATTGGCTTCAGCTTTGGTCATTGCTTTCTTAAAGGCATATTTAAAACTGTTCTATCTCTACATCCTGGTATCAATCTCTGTGTGGGTGTCATATCCCAGTGCTATCCCACCACATCAATTCTCACCTACTTTGCTAAATTCAGGGATATGTGAACTGAAATTCAACTTGATTTTGCCATTTTTAATCATTTAGGTATGTTTCATTGTGTTAATCTAATAGGTAACTTATGTTTTTATTGCATGTATCTTTAAATTTTATACAGTTTCTAATACCATATTTTACATCTTCAGCTCGATTCTTCCATCATGCCATTTCTTTTATTTCACCCTTTTCAAAGATCATGTAGCATATTACAGTGTTAAGAATGATCATGGGTTAAAACTCTAACATTTTACAGTCAGAAAGCAAAAATAAAATAAAGTTTAAAGAAGTAAATGCTTCCAACTCTGCATAGATAGAAGCTAAGTTATAAATAATTTATAGGCAGGAAAATCATTATTTTTCTCAATAATCCAAATTAATTTTGTCCAGTAGAAATATAATTGATTTTTTTCTAAAGGAAAATTACCCCCAAACATTGCATTGCATCACTTTATACGATATTAATTAGTTTGCTTCTTTTAGCAAATTCATTTCAGCTTTACAGAGTACCTACATTTGTGTCTATTCTTTTTTTTAATATGTTTTTATTGGTGCATTGTAGTCTCACATCACAATGAGTATCAGTTTGGTGTTAACATGCATGCACACAGCTCTTGGTGTCCCTCCCCCCTTGCCCCCCTACATGTAGTACTGAGAATGATGTTGGTATAATCTCATATGTACACATTGTTTATGATAGTAATTCTATAGATTCACTTCTTTCTTGCCCTTCGCCTTCCATTGTACCCCTTCCCTTGCACCACTGAGGGTTATCTGTTGTCATTGGAGTCCCTTTTGTGTCCCCACTACTCCCTAGGTTGTGCATATTAATGAAAACATATGTCCCTTCTTTTTTTGTGATTGGCTAATCTCAACATAATGTTCTCCAGATCCTTCCATTTTCTTGCAAATGATGTTATTTTGTTCTTCTTTATTGCTGAGTATAATTCCATTGTGTGTATTTCCCATAATTTTGTAATCCACTCATCTGTTGATGGACACCTAGGTTGGTTCCATAATTTGACCACTGTGAATTGTGCTGCTATGAACATGGGTATGCATATACTACTGTTGTTTTCTAGTTTCAATCCCTTTGGTATGATACCCAGTAGTGGTATAGCCAGATCATATGGTGGATCCATTCCCAGTTTTCTGAGGAATCTCCAAACTGTTCTCCAGAGTGGTTGAACTAGTTTGCAATCCCACCAACAGTATAGAAGAGTCCCAATTTCCCCACATCCTCGCCAACATTTGTTGTTGTTTGACTTCTTAATGCTTGCCATTCTAATTGGAGTTAGATGAAATTTTAGAGTAGTTTTGATTTGCATCTCCCTGATTGCTAATGATGTTGAACATTTTTTCATGTATCTATTGGCCATTTGTATCTCTTCTTTCATGAAGTGTCTATTCATTTCAGTTGCCCACTTCTTGATCAAATTGTTTTTTGAGTGTAAAGTCTTTTAAGTTCTTTGTATATCCTAGATATTTTCTCATTAAACTAATAAGTTAAATAAAACACAAATATATAATCGGATGTCAATAATTTTTAACCTTTTAAACATATTTTAAACTTTTGATAAATTATTCTTTAGAGGTATTACTAATTACATTAATTTTACTAATATTATCATTATTTTATTAGTGAATTGCAATTATACATCATAGTGAGGTTCAATGTGATCAAAACACATATGCACATAGGTTTTGGTGTATTTCTGTCTACATCCCACCCCATTTCCTCCTCCTCCCTCCCTATACATGTTAGTGAACTTGGTAGTAATACCTTCACATATTGATATGGCATTATTTGAACCATTTCCTTCTTCAATCCTCCCTCTGCTCTTCCCCAACTTCTCTCTCCTCCAATTCCCTTCTACTAACTCTACAGATCTTTTTCCACATTATTTAATGTGGAAAGTCCTGTGTGTTTCCTATTTTCTCTCTAGCTTCCTCATATAAGAGAAGACATACAAGAGGAGCAAGTGTAATTCTTAATATTGGAACAAATAGAAACTGTCCAATTTGATGACCTGACAATCCCTGCTTACTAATCCTTAATGCTCCTAAAACTTTCTTACTCTTACTTCTCTTTAATTCTGTTTAAACATCTAATTGCCTATGCATCTATTTGACTTACTCCCCCCTCTCTCTCTCTCCCTCCCTCCTCATGGAAAGAAACACCTGAAAGTAATATGAAGTCCAGGAAATAAGGCCACAGTGTTCTATTTCATTGAATTTCTTCATTGTTCTTATTTTCGTTGGTAGTAACATGAGGAACTACTGAACAACCAGGGAAGGCCACACATGTTAGTGAACAGAGACATGCAGCCTACATTTTGTTTCTAGTTGCTAAAATTACTACAGCCCTCAGAAAACAATGGTTATTGAAGCGTGAAGAGCTGTTGAGCGTTTCATATTTTATTGTGTTTTATTGAGGCCCTTATGGGTACAGGGTTACCATATTTGCAACCTGGTGGCTATTTGTTTTTCTTGCAACTGTTTAAGTTTAATGTTTCCCTTCTGGAGTTGAAGAATTTTCCATTGAAAATAATGGAGAACATGTTGAAGATACAAGGAATTCTTTTTTTTAAAGTAGAATATTTTCTATTAAAAAAACAAAGAACAAAAAAAATTAAGGTAGAAGAGGGTATTTTGTTGAAGAATAGCACATGGATTTAAAAATGTGTCTAATTAGAGTTACTGGGTCAGAGAAAGAGAATTGTGCAGAAAAGAGAACCATTTTTCATCCCCTGGGCAAAAAATATTCTACCAGGTTTATCTTCCTCTTTGAAAAGTATTGTGAGTAGGGGAAAAGGAGAGGACTGTGGTTTGGTGGGGATTTAAAAGTTATTCTGTCTAAAAGGAAATAATAGCTTATGCATAAAATGGCCTATAAGCTCTGCTAAACAGTGCCCCAAACTCAGCTTTGATATCTCTTAGTGTTCCTTACATAAACAATCTTCAGCTACTAACCTCAATTCAAACCAGTATTTCCCAAACTGTTCCGTTAGCAATTTCAAAGGTGGAGGGAAGAAGGTAGGCAGTTTACAATTCATCATGCTGGTGAAATTCTGAACTATTTAAAGATCTGGGGGGCATTTTAGAGATTTTTGCTTTGATAATTTAATTTTTGTAATTATTTTGATTATTTGTATCAATCTAGCTTTCTGAGATTGGATTTGCTTTAGGACTGCCAGGTGCCTCTTAGCTTCCTGCTGTCTGGAAAGGTCTAGATCATATATCATCCTTGACATTAAATTGGAAGCTTCATGACAGAAATGCAGTCCAGTCTTTCATTTGTATCTGTGCATAATTGATTTCAGGACTCCTCTCACATACAAAATCCACAAATGCTCAAATTTCTTATATAAAGTTGTGTAGTACTTGCATATAACCCAAGCACATCCTCCCATAAACTTTAAATCATCTTTAGATTACTTATAATACCTAATACAATGTAAATGCTACATAAATAATCATTACACTGTTTGCTTAGGGAATAATGACCAATAGCATGGATTCTATTTTTTCAAGTATTTTCCATGTGTGGCTGGTAGAATCTTCAAATACAGAACCCAAGATGTGGAGGGCTGACCATACCAGATTGTTCTTGTCCATCACTCTGTTCCCATTCAGAAACACTGTAGACACTCAATACATATATTTTCTAAATACAATATCTCCTTTTAACCATCCCTCTTATCCATATTTCTTCTACCTTAAATAAGTCATTGAATACCCTCTTTCTCTACTAAATGGGATTGTTTTGTAGATCAAATTGCACCATGGAAATGAAATATCTTTGGTGACTGTAAAGGCTATTCAAATAAAGCCCCGTGGAATGCTGCACCTGGTAGAGCTGTTAAGATGACCAGGTTCAATAATTCATGTGGCAGTGAAGACAACTGAAGTTACTTGAACAGGGTCACACAGCTTCTTCTTGTTAAGCTTTACACAACTAGAACCCAGGTTTCATAATTTCTAGCTCAATGCTTTTGACATTATGATTATTATTCCTATTTGCATGGGTTTTAGAACATTTATTGAGTAATAAATTTACTAAGTATTAAATCATATTTACTAGCAGTATTTTTGAGGACAAATGGGAGAAAATAACTTAATAATTGTCAGATACAATAGTGTGTTTATATTAAAAAACTGTGCGTGGCAATAAAAACTAACAGGCAAATAAAAATACAAAAGACAAATAACCTTTAACAGAGTCCCTGAGCATGGATATTTTTATAGTTTTGAACTCACAGTCCTATGTCCTTAGCCAGAACATTTTTATGAAGAATTATGTAAAAGAGTAGATTAACTCAACTTAACTGCCAAAGAGATGAAGATGTGGACTGACAGTGTTCATGATGTCCATTGCTTTCTGTCTCGCTCTCTTTCCCTTAATATAATTGGCTTTGACTGGGCAAATCATGTTGTTTTCATTGTAATGTCATTGCAATTTATGATTCCATAAGGCACATGAATAGATTTTTTATTTCATTTGCTTTGCATTTCATTTTAATGCCACCCAAGAAAATTACCTATGCAACTATGTACGCTACCTTTCATTAGCTTCACCATGTTTCCACTTTCATATTTTTGATTACCATCAAATTTTGTTTTAGCTGTACTATAAAATTAACTCTGCTTCCACAATTAGATCATTTACCTTTAGACCCTTTTTGTGTGGGTGTGTGTGTATAAATTCTTTTTCAGTTGCATTGTATTAAATTTAGGCATATACTCAGTAAAACAAAACCATAGCAATAATCTGTGTATTATTACACAACATTTATGGTGCAATTTTATTTCCAAACAAGAATCTTGCTTTATATTTTATTGTAGTCATTCTTTTAATAATCTTTAAGAAGCAAGCAGAGATATAAAGGCATAACGTAAAGACTCTATTTTCCCTTTTGGTTGACGATTTAGTTGTATCAACCTCTTATTATATGTAAATGCACAGTTTCTATTCATAATACTAAACATAAACACAATCAGGATAATGCTATTTTCACATGCTTTATAGCAAACAACGACCCAGTGATGAGATTGGCAAGTATTGGGGAATTAATGTGACCCTGAAAATTATGTTCCACCAAGATAAATAACTTCTTTTGTGCATTTTTCTTTTAGAGTTGGAAGAAAGTTATTTTGTCTCCATGTTCTGCTATCTAGTCATGAGCTTATATCTGTCCATTTGTATTTGGCACTCATTTCCATTCTTTTAAGTTTCAGCCACTAAATTAATGTGTTTTACAAGATCCTTAGAATTCTAGTCTTTTACATGCAGTGGAAGATTCTGGGGAGCAAAGAAGCAGCTACCAAAGAGGACTGAGTGTTATGAAAACTGGAGACACAAGCCAGGTGTCAGTGGTGCACACTTGCAATCCCAGGACTTGGGAGACAGAGACAGGAGGATTGCAGATTTGAGGCCAGCCTCAGCAAGCGGTGAGACTCTCAGCAAACTAGCCAGACCCTGATTCAAAATAAAAAATCAAAAAGAGCTGGGGGTGTAGCTCAGAGGTAGAATGCCCCTGGGTTCAATCCCCAGTAACACACACACACACACACACACACACACACAAATACCAGAAAGAAAACTGGACACATTCTTATAAATGCCACATCGGAAATGTCAGTGAAATCTAAACCTTAATGGAGTAAAGAGAGTTGGTTGTAAACAGTCATAAAGAAAGACTAATACATTTTTGTGATTCTGTCATTCTTTTAGCTATTGACCTCTACTTTCCATCAGGTGTGGTGCCTTTCAATGAGTTGTATTCCTCTAATTACCAAAATTTCACAAAGTTGACTTTGTTGAATCAGTCATATTGCATATCTTGTGAAGGATTAGGGAAGAATATTACACATTATAGTATTAAATCATCTATTAATGACCACATTTTTATGAGTTCTACCATGACTGTAGTACTCTGTTAGTGTTAGGAAGACAAGAAAAGAGTAGACTTCCTTCTCCTAGTGGAGGCCCCACAGACTGAGAAGAAAAAAATGAAGGAGGTAAACCTGGTCTGGGGGTGCTACTTGGGAGGCTGAGGCAGGAGTATTGCAAGTTTCAGGCCAGCCTCAGCAACCTATTAAGACCCTATTTCAAAATAAAATTTTTAAAAAAGGCCTGGGATTAACTCAGTGATAGAGTGATCCTGGGTACAGTTCCCAGTATTGTAAAAACAAAAATAAAAACAAAGAAAAAACTTAAGGAGATAGGACTAATCTGAAAAATTTAACTTGAAATGAACACTATGATGTGGAAGGTGTTTCAGATGAAAGACACTCATTAGATAAGGCAATTTCCTCAGTTTGTCTAGAATGTCATATTAAACATCATGTTCAACTTAGCAAGTAATATCATTTTTATTTTAATACATTAGCATGATGAGTTTTTCCTTGAGAATTTCTTTCAGAATAATGTTTAAAAATATCATTGCTTGATTTAAAATATATTTATTGCCTACCAATGCTAGGAACTCTCCTAAGGTCAATGCATACAGAAGTAAACAAAGACATTAAAAAAACAAAGTAAAATAAACCACAAACAAAAATGCCTATTTTCATAGGCCTTCTGCTCTAGTAGGAAAAAAGAGAAGAAAAAGGATAGTTTAAATATATAGCATGTCAAGCAGCAATTCTAATAATAGCATATGCACTAGAGAAAAGGAGCTTGGGTAACAGATTAGTTGTGGGTGGGCAATTTTAGATGGGATGCTCCTGACAGGTCTCACTAAAAAGGAGATCTTGGAGCCAAGCCTATGGAAGTGAGGGAGAGGGCCAGGAAGATCCTAAGGGAAAATAATCCATGGTAGAGGTGTGGCATCCAGGGGATTTCAGGAGTTGTTGATCTGTGGCGACTAAGAAGAAAAGGCGGGAGATGAGGGAGTAGCAGGGACATCAGAGCCCCACTGCCCGCTGTGATGACTGAGCTTTATTATGTACATGTTAGAAGGCCATGTGTGTTTTCTTCAAATGTAATATGATTTGACTAGAGTTTCAAAAAATAACATTTGACACTATGTTGATAAAAGATCAAAAGGAAGTGGGTGAAGTGGTAGATGACTAGTTCAATATTCCAGGATAAATCTGATTCAGGCTCAATAGGACAGAATGGTAAAATATCTGATTTTAGGGTAATAAGAGTGTCATAGGTGATGCTTAGTGGGGTTTAATATATATCTTTAAGACAAAGCTGATAACTGGCTGACAAATTAGAGCATAAGAAAGAGGACTTAGACACTGAGCAATAGCTAGAGGAGCTTCACCCCTGGCTTATTTGCTTTAATGATAGAATAGATGCATTGTAGAGAGTACAGAGTATGAGAATAATGAAGAACAGAGTGGAGCGCTGCTGCGATGTACCAGGAGCTGAGATGGGATGGAGAATAGCACAGAGCCTTGGAGCCCAGAGGGGCCTCGCCATGCAGCTGGTGGCAACACAGTATGTGGAACAAATGTAGACAGGAGAGAAGCTACACTGGAAGTATCAAGGCTCACCAATGCTCATGCCGCACACTTTCCGCCATTGATCTGTATTGGTAAACCTGTGTTTCTGACCCCCAGTCACGTGTCACTTTCCTTTCACATTCTGCTCAATTTTAAACCACCTTTTATTAGGGAAAGTGAGAGGTGGAGATACAAGAAGGGCAGAAGCCAGGCGCAGTGGTTCAGGTCTGTAATCCCAGTTTTCAGGAAGTTGGGACAGGAGGATCTCAGGTTGGAGGTGGCCTTCAGCAATGTATTAAGACTCTCAGCAACCTAGCGAGATCCTGTTTCAAAACCAAAAAAATAAAAAGGGCTGGGGATGTAGGTTGGAGGCAGAATGTCCCTGAGGTCAATTCCCAGTGCCACTCCTCCCACACATACACACACAAAGCAGCAGAGAGAAGGGAGAGAAAGAGAATAGAGAGAAAAGGACAAGAAGTGAAATACACATCCAAGAAAAACATAAACTGAAAAATTGAAAAAGTGGTTGACATTGAAAAATTGATTCAGTGGTTGAGCAAGTCTTCATATTTTAGGATTCAAGGTAAGGATCCAATATTTGATTGATAAATTGATAAATTAAAAGCTTGGTAGTGACAGGAATAATTATTTTTTAATCTAGCTAAGAGTGAAATTTGCATAACTGCCACTCAAAAAATATTTGCATAGTTAAGTGCTCAAAGTGGCAGCAAGCTTTGAAGAGGGAGAAGGTTGATGTGTATTTATACATTTAGCCTGGAAATGAAGGGACCTAGAGTTGTGTAAAAGGCCTAATTTCAAAACCAACTTCATATAGATTGAAGGTAAACTTTAGGAGAAAAACTGACTTGGGGAACTCTTATCTTGTGGCCAGAGAAGACTCAGCATATCAAAAATGCTCCAGTTCCATCCATGTAACCTCCTACAACTTAGCATACCATGTAGTGTACTCATGTAAAGATAAGAGAATGACAGCTCATATCAGCACTCTGGTTGTTCATTCGTTTATTTATTTATTCCATAGTACCAGGGATTGAGCCCAGGGCCACTGTACCACTGAGCTCCTCAGCCCTTTTTATTGTGAGACAAGGTGTCACTCAATTTCTAAGGCTAGCCTCAAACTTGTGATCCTCCTGCCTCAACTTCCTGAGTTGCTATGATTACAGGCATTTACAGATATAGTCTCACTAGAAGTCTAAAAATTTACCTTCTAAGTTTTACAACATGATGATATCTATGCCTAAATTCAAAGCTATTTTTATAATATTTGGCCACATTCTCTTGGTATCTTCCATGGGTACATGAGTTATGCATGTTATTAATCTTCTATTTGGTTTTCTCTTATTAACCTGTCCTACATTGCAGTATTATATTCCAAATAAGAATTGTGATGGTTAGGAAAAAATATGCCTTCCTCCTATAAACTCCTTACCTATAAAAATGATAATTCTCTGCAGCTTACCTTAGATTTTTTTTACTTTGTAATGACAGAAAAGCAGGTAATAAAACTTCAGAATGGTTTGATATAAAACAATACTTCTCCCTTTGGGGTTGAGCAGTGTCTACATTGAAAAGGAACTGCTTTATCTGTGCTAATGTTCATGTCAATAAACTGTGTGAATTTAATTTCTGACCCTGGTTATGGGTCACTTGAAAGATATTCACATAAAAATGAAATAAAATTACTCAACTCTTGATTTTACAGTGAGTGAGAGAAGGAACTTAAATACATGCAAAACTAGAATTTAGGGCATTTATATGAGATGAAGTACTGTGAGTAAAATTTAACACTTTTAAAAGATTTTCCTACGTAAACATGCAGTTACATAATTTTCCTTTGGGTTTTAGGTGTGTGTGTGTGTGTGTGTGTGTGTGTGTGTGTGTGTGTGTGTGTTACTGGGGATCAAACCCACAAACATTCTACCTGTGAGCTACACCCACAGCCTTTTTTATTTTTTACTTTGAAACAGAGTCTTCCTAGATTAGGGTTAGGGTTTGTTTTGAAACAGGGTCTTGCTAGGTTTGCTGAGAGTCTCACTATTTGCTGAGTCTGTCCTGGAACCTGCTATCTTGTCTTAGCCTCCCAAATACTGGGATTACAAGCATGCCCCACTACACTTGGCTTGGGCTTTAGTTTTTGATATTTTAAAAATGGTGGGGGAGAAAGGAGAAATATTTTATACTCCCCAATCTCTAATCCAAGGTAACTGGTCATAACATAGAAGGAAAACAATACTTATTAAAACTAATGTTATACTAGAAGGTTTGCCAGGTAATTTTAGAGGATCACTAAGGATCAGGCATGGCAATCCTCATTTGGTGAACAATGGAATGCAGATACAGGAAAGGAAATGTCTTACCCAGTAGCTTTATTTATTTATTTATTTATTTATTTATTTATTTTTTGCGGTAACGGGGATTGAACGCAGGGGCGTTCTACCTCTGCGCTATGCTGCCGGCCCTATTTTTATACTTTATTTTGAGACCAGGTCTCACGAAGTTGCGGAGTGCCTCACTAAGTAGAGAGAGAGAGAGAGAGAGAGAGAGAGAGAGCTGAGGCTGGCCCGGATCCTCCGGTCTCCGCCTCCCAAAGTACTGGGATTACAAGCGTGCACCACCACGCCCGGCCCCAGTAGCTTTAAAGGACAATGCATAGATCATAATCCACATGTGATTAACATCTTACACCGCCTTCCTCCCTATATGGTGAAAGTAGAACACACACTAGCGATTCTGGAACTCTTCAATTCATTCTACTTATAAACGTATTTCATCACAACCCTCCGTATTTGTATTTTAGTTTTATAAGATCTAACTGACTCACAGAGAGAGATGAAGGATGGTCAAGAATATTCAATTTGAAATGTATTTATTAAGCACTTGTAGTATGCAAAATATTTTCTTTTTCTTTTTTTAATACTGGGGATTGAACACAGAGGCATTCTACCTCCAAGCTACATTCCCAGCCCTATTTTATTAATTTGCTGAGGCTGGTTTTGAACCTGCAATACTCCTATCTCAGCCTCCCAAGTACTGGGATTACAAGCATGTGCCACTATGCCCTGCATGCAAAATATTTTCTTAAAGTTTCTCTGGGAAGAACAAAAAAGGAGATATAAGAGAAAGCATTATGTACACAGGATCCATGCAATTGAACGCTATCAAATTACTAGCTGGAACCACTCAGGTCAGAAAATTTTCCATTTTTTTCCCGCTTGTTTAAACATCAGTTTTGCTCTGGCCTTAACTAATTGCTTTGATTCCTTACTTCATTGGTAAAGTTTACATATAAGAATGGATCATGCCAGGTGTGGTGGAGCACACCTGTAATCCCAGTACTTGGGAGGCTGAGGCAGGAGGATCACAGGTTCAAGGACAGCCTCAGCAGTTAGTGAGACTCTCATCAACCTAGTGAGACACTGTTTCAAAATAAAAATAAAATAGGGCTGAGGTGTACCTCGGAGGTAGAATGCCCCTGGGTTCAATCCCCAGTACCACACACACACACACACACACACACACACACACACAAAAGAATACATGACAATGCAAAAATTCACTGAGATTCAAACCATTGGCCCTTAGGGCTGAAGTTCTTATACAAGCTCACGTAATCAGAGAGAACCCCCAGTGTGTGTGATATCCTAAAATGAAACCTGCAAGCTTCTCTGTGGTGATACAGGCCTTCTTCCTGACTAATGGATATTTTGAAAATTCTTGAGCATCAAAGAACTCTCAATAAAGATCTTGATGGAAAAGCAGACAGAAGTCAGAAACCCATAGATTCTATTTCTTTGAAATATACTGTTTTCCATGGGAGAGAGAGAGGAGCACTTTCGTGTTAGCTTCTATTGCAATGACAAAATACCTGAGATAAACAACATGAAAGGAGGGAAGATTTATTTTGGTTCACAGTTTGTGGCGTTTCAGTCCATGGTCACATGGCCTCATCACTTCATGCATGTGGTGAGGACAGTCAACGGCAGGGAGCGGGTGTGGTGGAGCAAGGCTGCTCGCATCGTGCAGCTGGGAAGTGAAAGAGAAAGGAAGGGGTCAGAGTCCCAGCACTCTTCAAGAGGATGCCCCCACAGGTCTACTTTCTCCAGCGAGGTTCCACCTCCCAAAGCTTCCACTTCCTCAACAGCATCGTCAGCTAGGGACCAAGCCTTCAACACATGAGTTTTTGGGGCAGACGTAGGATCCAAACTAAAATAACTTTAATTTGAATATTGTCTGTGTCCCCCATCTGCAAAGGACATTGTGAAAGCTTTACAGGAACTTACTAAGCTTAATAAAATAGGCTAGGTGGAGAACAGAGAATATATCAAATGTGAAAGAAGATGGTTTCCATGGGTCAGGGTGTTTAAAGGATTTTTTTTTCTCATAGCAATCTAAGATTCACAAATGCAAAATAGTTCTCTCTATTTTGAAAAATGAATAAAATAATGAATGGGTCTGAGCATTATATTTTATTTTCAAGATTATGACAAAAATTAGCAATTCATACTAATGACAAAAATGATAATTAAACATTTCTATGTGTGCCAAATGACATCATGGATTTTTTTTGTGGTACTGAGGATGGAACCCAGGGGCCTTATAACCACCTGTTTATACCCCCAGACCTAGTTTTTATTTTTTTTTAATTTGGAAACATGGTATCACTAAGTTGTGGAGGGTCTACATTGCTGAGGCTGGCTTTGAACCTGTGATCCTCCTGTTTCAGTCTTCCAAGTACTGGGATTACAAGCATATACCACCATGCCCAGACTGACATCATAGATTTTTTAATGACTAAGTCAAACAGGTTCTTGTACATGAGCATTCATAGCAGAATTATTCACAATAGCTCAAAAGAAAGAAATAAAATGTCTCTTAATGGATGAATGAATAAAAAAGGATACATCAGTACAATAGATTTTATTTCCACATGAAAAGAAATAAAACATCGATAAATTCTACAACATGGATAAACTTTTAAAACATGATAAGTTAAAGAAGCCAGACATAAAAGGCCATATTGCTTTATTTCATCTATATGAAATATCCAGAATAGCTATATTCATAGAGACAGAGAGTGGATTAGTGGTTACTAGTGATGGAGGGCAGGGATAAGGAATGTGGAGTGATTGATTGATGAGTGTGAGGCTTCTTTGGGGGTGATGAAATTGATTGGGATCTAGAAACTGTTAATGTTTGCACAACATTGTGAGCATACTATATGCCATTGAATTGTACACTTTAAAATGGTTTATGTTATGTGAATTTCAAATCAATGTTTAAAAAATGAAATTATCTCTATTTGCAGATGACATAATAGTATACTTAGAAGATCCAACAAACTCAACCAAAAGGCTCATAGAACTCATCAACAAATTCAGCAAAGTGTCGGGATACAAAATCAATCTTAAAAAATCAGAAGCTTTTCTGTATGCCAAACATAAATCCACTGAAAAAGAAATCCAGAAGACATTTCTACTCACGATATCCCCCAAAACAATAAAATACTTGGGAATAAACCTAAGCAAGGAGGTAAAAGACCTCTACAAGGAAAACTATAAAACATTGAAAATAGAAATTGAAGAGGATCTTAGAAGATGGAAAGATATCCCATGCTCTTGGGTAGGCAGAATAAATATCATCAAAATGGCCATTCTCCCAAAAGTGCTCTACAGATTCAATGCAATACCCATTAAATTACCAAAGTCATTCTTCACTGACATAGAAAAATCTGTTCTTAAATTCATTTGGAACAACAAAAAACCCAGAATAGCCAAAGTAGTTC
>PVJS01025649.1:0-27677 GCA_004027185.1 Glis glis
TTTTGAAACCGGGTCTCACGAAGTTGCGGAGGGCCTCACTAGGGGGAGGGAGGGAGGGAGGGGGGAGAGAGAGAGAGAGAGAGAGAGAGAGAGAGAGAGATATATATTGCGCGCGCACGCATGCGCGCTGAGGTTGGCCCCCCGAACCCGGATCCTCCGGTCTCCGCCTCCCAAAGTACTGGGATTACAAGCGTGCGCCACCACGCCCGGCATTATTTTTTTTTAAATATATAAATAAGGATTTCTTGAAACAGACTTACTGCCTACAGAAGCCAACTAATTCAGCACTTTTTTTTTGGTAGAAGGGAAGAAGTAGAATGCTTAAGAGAAAACACCAAAACTTTGAGCTGTGCACAGAATAGCAACAGTATTTAAATACAAGTGGTCCTAGTTTCTGGCCCAGAAAACTATAAATAGAACTTGTAAATTCTTAACAAGTTGAAGCAAATTCAAAAGTTGGTCCCAAAACCAAATAAAAACTACTTATTTTTTTTATACACACACACACAAACATCGCTATACCTAGTTTGTGCTATGAATGTTATTTTTTGTGTTTTCTTACTTTCAGAAGTCATTCTAACACGTGTGTACCCTTGGTAAAAAAAAATACTACAACTTGGCCAAATTAGGGGATTGTTAGTTCTAGCCAAATAAGTGTTGCTTCCCAAAGGATAATATAATATGATCCTGAGCCAAGGAAAAGATTCAGGTCAATTCAAGAAACATTTATAGAAAACCTAGTCTGTGTCTGACAGTGGGGTTACAAATACTGGACTCAGATCCAATTTTAGACTCTGTAGGGCTGGCCAAGGCTAGAACCAAACAAGAACTCCAAGACTGATGCTAAGATATATTCAAATTCATAGAATTTCTCTAGCAGATAACACAGGTGCAAATTGGAACAGAGCCTCTCATGACTCATCTGGTCTATAATTATACCTATGGAGTAGAAAGGACAAGGAAATTCACCTGGACATCATCTGCAGGACTTTCAGGTAACACTTACCAACCTAATGAGTTAAGGTCATGGGACAGAGAAGGTCAGAGTACAAAGTCTGAAGGAGATGTATATTATCAGCATTGCTCTACAGTGTAACTATACTGCAACAAGTTTCTTTTTCCTTTAGAGTAAAGAAATCCTATACAGAGGTTCTTAGCAGCCTTAAAGATAGCAGCCTTAAAGATAGTATGGGCCTTCTAAAGACTAAATACCAGGAAACCAACAACATCCTGACTAGCATGGCCTCTTACAACTTGTAGTAGTAAATGCCACGGGCCATGCTCTACATTACTCCATTTTCTAAAATTTAACTATATATGAAGAACTCAGTAGAAATAACAAGAAATGTTAACCAAGAACAGGCTTGTTTATCTTTGAAGATGTACAATAACTCAAAAGAAGAAAAACCAGCAAATAATTACAACATTGTAATCCTTTAACGTTGTATGTATGTATAAATGTAGGTATGTATGAATGTATGTATTTTTGTTGGTGCTGGGGATTAAAACCAGGAACCCATGCATGCTAGACTCTCCCACCATCCCAGTAAATCTTATAGTTTTAAAATATCCAGAACACTATATTTAACAAATTATATTTCAAACCAAGCAGTTTGTTAAATTTCAGATATTTTCACTCTATTGTCTCAAAACTAATTTATTTGATGACCACTGTTTCTTTTTTTTTTTCTTTTCTTTCCATATTGTGGATTGAACTCAGGCCCTCATGTATGCTAAGCGCTCGCTATACTACTGAGCTACACCCTTGGTCCCTGATGACCACTTTTAAAAACTATAAATTTGCACTGTTAAATTTTCAATTTAAAGTCATTATTCTGGAGCAATGGTTCCTGAATGAAGTTTTACAAATATAATATTTAAAGTCCAGTCTTCAAGCAATTTTCAACATTTCCAATTTCTTAATGGGATTACTAAAACCAGATTTACCTGTTATATGATACCATGTCCAGCTTCAGTGATTTTTTTTAACCTTAGTAGTGACACAAATTATTCACAGAAATAACTTTCAGAAACCTCAGTAAAGAGTAAAGCCTAGCCAGGCATGGTGGCAACATGCTTGTAATCCTAGTACTTGGGAGGCTGAGATAGGAGGATCCTAGGTTTGTGTCCAGCCTTGGCAACTTAGTGAGTCCCTCCAGAACTTCACACTTAGTAAGACCCTGTTTCGAAATAAAAAATAAGCCAAGAGTGGTGGCGCATGCCTGTAATCCTAGTACTTGGAAGGCTGAGACAGGAGATCACAGGTTCACAGCCAGCCTTAGCAACTGAGTGAGGCTCTCAGCAATTTAGGGAGACCCTGTTTACAAATAAATAAAATAAGGTTGGGGTATAAACCGGAGGTAGAAGGCCCTGAGTTCCATTCCCAGTACCACAAAATTAATTAATTAAACAAAAAATAAAATAGGGCCGGAGGTGTAGCTCAGAGGTAAATACCCCTGGATTCCCAGTACCACACACACACACACACAAAAAAAAAAAAAAAAAAAAGAGAAAGAGAGAGAGAAAGCCTAATCACTTTTTTTTTTTTTTTTGCAGTACCAGGGACTGAACCCAGGGGCGTTTTACCTCCGAGCTACACCCCCAGCCCTATTTTTTTTTTTTTTACTTTATTTTGAAACCGGTCTCAGGAAGTTGCGGAGGGCCTTACTAAGTAGCTGAGGCTGGCCGCGAACCGGGATCCTCTGGTCTCAGCCTCCCAAGTACTGGGATTACAAGCGTGCACCGCCATGCCTGGCTGCCTAATCACTTTTAAAGCATCCATTTTAGTATTCTTTAAGATGTGTCAAATACTGAAATATTATAGCTCTTGGATGATGAATTTAGGCACAGAAACAAACTCTTCAATAAAAAAGTTTAGCTATTGTGTTGTGTGTTTGTTTTTTTCCTTTTCTTCCTTTTTTTTTGTTTTTTTTGCGGTACCAGGGATTGAACCCAGGGGCATTCTACCTCCGGGCTACACCCCCAGCCCTATTTTTTATTCTTTATTTTGAAACAGGGTCTCACTAAGTTGTGGAGGGCCTCACTAAATAGCTGAGGCTGGCAGCAAACCCAGATCCTCCTGTCTCAGCCTCCCAAGTACTGGGATTACAAGCGTGCGCCACCACACCCGGCCTCTTACTTCCTTTTTAGACAGTGTCTGATTACATTGCCCAGGCTGCACTTGAACTCCTGGGCTCAAGTGATTTCCTCCCAAGTGGCTGGGACTATAAGGGTGCACCACTGTGCCCCACTAAATATGTTTTTCATAGGGGAAAGAATGGGGGGTTTGAAACATCCAGTTGTCAAGTGACCACATACTATTCTATTGTTTTGGTCACAACAGGAATAAAATCATATAGTATGTATTTTTCATATGTATACTTGTGAGGATACTTTATTCACAGTTTTTATTATATAGTCCATACCTAAATATTTGAAAAGAAGTGTCCAAAATTTCTGGGTAACAGGAAAGTCTATAAAAAATAACTGGTGTCACTTATTTGATATATAGTATATTTACTTTTCAAAGGCTTGACCTTTGAGTTTTAATAAAATGTCAGAAATATAAGGAAGTTTTTTAAAAAAGTGTATTGAGCTGGGCATGGTGGCTCATGCCTTTAAGTCCAGCTACTCAGGAGGCTGAGGCAGGAGGATCCGGGTTCACTGCCAGCCTGGGTGGCAAGTTCCAGGCTTGGAATATTATTTCTTCTTCCTGTTTAGGGACTGTCACAGGCTTTGTTTGAATAAACAGGCCTTTATCAAATGCTGGCTTTAATTTTTAAAAAAGGTTAGATGTTTGCACTTCTAACTATTTAAATACATTAAATGCTCTCAATGCACTACCTATGAAGGAGTTTTGATCACAGCAGCTGCTCATTCTAGTGTAGCCAACTCTACTTAAATTTGAAAATAATTAAGAATGTATAACCAATAAAACTATTTACATTCAATCCTTGCTTCACCCAGGAAAGCTCAATATTCCTCCTATAAAAATGTATCAAGCCGGGCGTGGTGGCGCACGCTTGTAATCCCAGTACTTGGGAGGCTGAGACAGGAGGATTGCAGGTTCGCGACCAGCCTCAGCTACTTAGTGAGGCCCTCCACAACATAGTGAGACCCTGTTTCAAAATAAAGAATAAAAAATAGGGCTGGGGGTGTAGCCCAGAGGTAGAATGCCCCTGGGCTCAATCCCCGGTACTGAAAAAAAAATGTATCAAGTCTTGGGTGAACCGTTAGAAATGTATAAAAAAGAAAATCTGATAAAATCCAAGTACCTTACTTGCTCAAGAGATTAGGAAAACCAACTTTTATGGCTAAAAATAACTGTCCTTCCAGATTATTAGTCATCTTAATTTACAATTTTCAAACAACGCATCTGCAATGTTAACTAGAATTTCCCAAACAAGGAAAACAACTAATCTAAGCCAGGGTATAGAAGAATCTTTAACTTCCAAGGGAGTATCCTCAAACTACCTTTTTTTCAAATTAGGTCTACTTTTTTTGGTGTTGGTGGCACTGGGGATTAAACCTAGGGACATTCTACCTCTGAGCTACACCTCCCAGTCCAATTTTATTTTTTATTTTGAAATAGGGCCTCGCTGAGTTGCTGAGGCTGGCCTAGAATCTGCCATTCTCCTATCTCAGTCTCCCAAATACTGGGATTACAGGCATACACCCTTAAATCTACTTTTAAATTTTAACTGACAATGAGCATATTTTAAATCTATTTAAGAAACCTAAAAAAATCAACCTCTACTGTGATTTTTTATCAACCAGCTGGTGGACTTAAACGGTTCGTAGCTACAAACACCAAGATGTGTTTATAAAGCAGCTAACAAGAGCAAGTGAGTAGTCATTAAAATTCACTTAAATCAACTGGGAATAGTCACTGCTTCAGGAGTGGCCATGAGGCCCCCCAAAATGTGGCGTTATGGGCTATATTTAGCTACCTAAGCCCTGTTTACAGAACAGGCAAGAAAAATTGGCAGGAGGAGGACTTCCTTCGCACCATCCCGGCAGATAACGCGACAGCCGTTACAGGGTGCTAATTTTCCGGTCCTTGGAGGGCGGGTGCGGCCGCAAGTCCCCGGCCGCCCAGAACCGCCTACCGGCTTTGGGAGAAGTTGCCGCGGCCATTCAGGCCCCTGGCAGCCAGCGCGGGGACGCAGGCCGCCCCCACCCGGCCGCCGGGCTCCACTCGGGCCTCAGCAGCACCAGCGACCAGGGCGCGCTCCCGCGCGTCCTCCAGATCACCTTCAAGGGGGCGGGAAGACTGCCCGCGCAGGCCCACCTAGCGAAAGGAAGTCCGCCAATAAAAACCCCAAGGTCGCCCGCGGGTCCCGCCCACAAGCGCCCCAGGCGCCCAATCCCCGCCCGGTTAGCAGTCTTCGCCCCAGGCGTCCTGAACTTGAGGCGGAGACCCGGGGACTAAATTAGGCCGCCGCGTCGTGGAGCAGAGGGGAGGCGGGGTCTCGGCGCGGAACGCCCACTTCCCCGCCCGCCCCGCTCCCCCGGGACCGCGGCGGCCGGCCGGGTCTGCTCGGGCCGGGTGGCGACCGTGGTAAACAAAGGCTTGCAGGCGGCGGGGGGGGGGGCGTTGTCAGGTGACAGCGCCCTGCGCATTTCGCAATCGCCTTAGCGGGACTCCTGGGGCCGGAGCCCTGGGGACCCCTCGGTCGCGTCAGTTTTCCCGGCGGACGCGAAGGCTGGGCTTGACGCCGTCGCCCTCGGCGCTCGCGGAGCTAGAAAGAGCAGCGCCGATCCCAGCTCGTCAGCACCGCAGCCCGCCACCGGCCACCCGCCGCGGCCCCGTCCCCAGGCGGCGGCGCCACCGCACCTGCGGCCCTCCCGCCCCCGCGGGCCGCCGCAGTTCCGGGCCGGGCCCGCGGTGCCGGGAGGCCGGGTGCCCTCCGCAGCACTGTCGCCGCGAGCCGGCACCCGGGACCCCAGGCGCGCCCTCGTGGGCCGCGTCCCAGACAAGGGCCGCGCGGGCCATCGCAGTCTCCGCTTGGACCGCTGGTCGGCTCCGCGAGGCCGGCCGCGCTGGCTCCCTCCCGCCGACACCGGTGCTCAGGATCTCGGCCGCCCCTCTGCCCCGCGGTCCCGGGCTTTGGCCGGTTCCTCGCCTTTCGGCCGGTCCCGGAGCTGTGATCCCCGGGTACCTCTCGGCGCAGGCTGGAAGCGGCCAGCGGCTGCAGTCCCTCAGCGGCCGGCGGCGCAGCGCACTCTCCAGCGCCGGCGCCTCCTCCAGCCACCAGTCTGCGCCGCAGCTCACAACAAAGGAAACATGTGACCGTCGGGGCCAAAACACTGAGCGTCACCGACCCCTGGCCAATCGGTGGGCGTCCCCGCCCGGCGCACGCTGGGAGCTGTAGTTCTCACTCCCGGACTGCAGCCGGGGCCACTTGGGTCCCCGATACAGGGCGGGTGTCGATCGCGCAGGGCCCAAAGACCCAGTCTGAGGACTGCTGTCTCGAGACACTTTGTTGTAGGTAGAGACTGGCGAAGGAAATGTATCCGGTGCAAGGAGCCTAGCGAGAAACCCCGCTTTGTTTGTTTATTGCCCTCAAAGTCCCTTCCACGTCCCAACGCAAACGCACATGACCAGGAATTCGCAGAATCTTAGCGCTTGGAATGAGGCTATACAACTGGGAAACCTGAGAGTCCGAGGGGGTGGAAGGAACTAAAACCCTGGTCACTAGAAGGCGCATTGGAGGCTGCCTTTCTTTGTGAATCTGTTAGTATCACTAGTATTAAATCCCAGGTTACCTTTTTGTTTTTATTCTTATTTTGTGGTACTGTGGGGTTGAACCCAGGGGCATTCTACCTCTGAGCTACACCCCCAGCCTCCTTTTTGTTTTTGTTGTTTTAAAACAGGATTTTGCTAGGTTGTTGAAAGTCTCCCAACGTTGCTGGGGCTCTCCTTGAGCCTGTGATCCTCCTGTCTTAGCCTCCCAAATACTGGAATTGCAGGCGTGCACTACCACACCTGGCACCTTTTTATTTTAAACGTACAAGCAAGTGGAATAAAGTCACAAGTAAAGTCATAAGTCTGTTTTCCAAGGCAGATAGAGTCGCTCTGAAAGGCATACTTTTGTTGTTTTGTTTTTGCAAATATTTTTCGAAGATGAATATACCTCCTGATTTTGTGACCATTTAACTAGTTTTTTGTTTCGGATATCAAAATTATAACTTATCTCTCTTCCACACTTCATGAGTACAGCCATTTCTCTATTAAATAAGGGGATGTGTTCCAGTGACCAGAGGTGAAAATAATAAGGAAGGTGTATATCCAGGCTTTGTAAATGTGCTTTTTAAGTCTCTTCTGTCTCTTATTAAAATTATTATCAAATTGATATTCATTGTGATGTGAGACTACAATGCACCAATAAAAGCATGTTTAAAAAATAAATTAAATTAAATTATTAAAAAACAAGTAGTGGGTGTGGTGGTACACACCTGTAATCTCAGTACTTGGGAGACTGAGACAGGAGGATTGCAGGTTTGAGGCCACCCTCAGTGATTTAGCAAGATCCTCAGTAACTTAGCACAAGACCCTGTTTCAAATTAAAAAAAAAATTAAAGGACTGGGAGGAGGGGTATAGCTCAAAGGAAGAATGCCCTGGGTTCAATCCCCAGTACCAATAAAATAAAATAAAAATAAAGATAAAAAATGAAAATGCCGCCGGGCGTGGTGGCACACGCTTGTAATCCCAGTACTTGGGAGGCTGAGACCGGAGGATCCGGGTTCACGGCCAGCCTCAGCTACTTAGTGAGGCCCTCCGCAACTTCGTGAGACCCGGTTTCAAAATAAAGTATAAAAAAATAGGGCTGGGGGTGTAGCTCGGAGGTAAAATGCCCCTGGGTTCAATCCCCAGTACCGCAAAAAAAAAAAAAAAAAGAAAATGCCAGCCGGGCGTGGTGGCACACGCCTGTAATCCCAGTACTTGGGAGGCTGAGATAGGATCACAGGTTTGAGGACAACCTCAGCAGTGTAGTGAGACTCTCAGCAACATAGCAAGACCCTGTTTTGAAACAAAACAAAAAATTAAAAAGGGCAGGGGTATAGCCCCTGGGTTCAATCCCCAGCATACCCCCTCTACACACATACACAGAGAAAGAAAGAAAAAAATGCCTGCGATATATTGAGTACTTACTGTAGAAAAGGACACATTTCATTTCTTCTACCCCTTTAGGATTCCTGGCTAGGCCTGAAATAAAACTGCTTACCGTTCTGGCTTGACCTGTCCCCACAGGCTGATGTAGTAAGAATCCTTATCTTTTGGTAAGGACCTATAAACCACAGCTTCTGGACTGAGCAAGTGTCTCTGGCTGATGATGCTCCCAGCCCAGAAACACTCTACATTAGGTGCTAGAAACTGTAGGGGCAGAAAACTGTGAAACCATTCCTCATCCCTCATAAGGGGCCCTTGGAGACACTCCTATAAGGAAAGACAGCTTAACAAGAGAGAAGCATAACAACTGTGTTTAATCAATTACCAAAAGCTTGACCAGAACCCCTGGGATCCACTTGCAGCTTGCCTCCACCAGGAGGTCCTCAGACTCGTGGCAGAAATGGGTGCCAGGGTGATCACTCACAACTCAGAGAGAGGAAAGAGGGAGGGGACCCACAGGCAGGCAGCCTTGGAGACAAGCAGCCCTGGCACACAGACAGAGGCCTGCTAGTGGGTGTGGGGCTCCTCAGGCAGCCAGAAGAGGGGCGGTTTCAGCATTGGTGGAGGCCCTGGGGGTTGTACCAACTCCATAAATCAGTGAGAGTGGCTGGATAGCAGCCTTTCCCTTGGCTAAGGCTGGAAAAGATGCAGAGTCCAAAGAGAGTCAGCTGAAAGTGAGTGAAATTAAGCTAGTGTGTGTGTGTGTGTGTGTGTGTGTGTGTGTGGTGCAGTGTTTACAGTTCAGGTCCTCCTGGTCATTTGAAGGAGGCAGACAAGGTCTGGGAGCCAGAGGGTCTTCAGACCTATTTCTTCTCTGATCAGAGATACTATATATTGTGCCACAGTCTGTCTTGCAGATCCCACACAGTGGTCCTTGTTTATCTCCATAGTATCCACTACCTACTCTTAAGATTTGAAGGTGGCCAGCCATCCATAGTTCTGTCAGCCTGCTCTTCTTTCCCCGCAGACAACAGTTAGAACCATTCTCTAGACATACCAATACTTTCAGACCTTCCCACCTCTCCTCTTGGCCTTCAGCATTTGGCGTCTCTCTTGTCTTCAATTGTAGTAGAAATGTTGGACCTCCTTCAAGACCCATCTCTGGTGTCACCTCTTCTGTGGAGCTACAGGCTCAGCACTTTGAGCTCCTCTTCCACAACAAATCCCAGTGGAAAAGCACTGGTGAAGATTTTATGAAGGTTTCATGAAGAGAGAATTACAAGGCACCTCACACTGCAAAACTCTGTAACAAGCTGCTCCCTCACCTCAGCTCCTCCTATTTCCTGCTGAAACCCTCCTTCTATGTTTGAGTCTCCTCCCTTTCTGTGATCTCTGCTGCCTTCCTCTGAGACATCCCTCCTCCCATCTCTTTTCCTGTAATTTGCATTTTACATTTTACCACCTTTCAGAGAGTTCCACTCTTCAGAAAACAGAATACACTGGGCGTGGTGGCACACGCTTGTAATCCCAGTACTTGGGGAGGTGGAGACCGGAGGATCCGGGTTCGTGGCCAGCCTCAGCTAATTAGTGAGGCCCTCCACAACTTCGTGAGACCTGGTTTCAAAATAAAGTATAAAAGATAGGGCCGGGGGTGTAGTTCGGAGGTAAAACGCTCCTGGGTTCAATCCCCGGTACTGCAAAAAAAGAAAAAAAAGAAAACAGAATATTATAAATGACAAATTAACTCTGTCTATCCCATCCCGACCCTGTTTTTCTCCACAGACACATTTAATGTTTCAGCTAGTCTGTTATACAATTCCCCCTCAGAGTAAATACAATGCACTATTTGCTCAGGGCACCTGAGCCTCTTCAGTCTTGAGAACTACCCCTCCCCTCCCTTCTTCTCTGGTTAGATCTGACTCACTTCTGAAACCCTTTTGGAAGTCTGCTCTACCTGGCTATTTAGATACCAGGAAAGGATGGCTGGTTTGTTTTTTGCAGTGCAGGGGGCCTCTTGCATGCTAGGCAAGCACTCTACCATAGAGCTATACCCTCCGCCCCACCAGGAAAGGTCTGATTTGCCCTTCTGGGCCAACTCCCACTCCAGCCCAACTTTGTCTGATCCCAGGCAAAGCTTGGGATTAGACATAGTAGCATTCAACTGCAGCAGGGAAAGAGAGCTGGGAAATTTCCACTTTGAGATATGCGAGCAGAGGGAAATTTTCTGCCACTTCGAAGTTGAGTTTCCCCAACTCTGTCACTGAGCTTTTCCCTCATGGGTGCAATATGCCACCAGGTATCCCTTCTCACAGCGGAAGCAAGAGCTGGCCCACTCTCATGGGAGTAGGGTGGCAACACTTAGTTTGTTCCTGAAGTAGTCAGTCCTTCACAGGTTGAAGTAGATGAGGTGCTGGGCAGTTTGTGCCTTGGTGGCCTTAAGATTTTGTTTGTGAACAAACCTGCCACACAGATCAGGGTGAATGGTAATCACCGTGAGCCTTGGTTCTGACTTCAGGGGACTAAGGCATAGCTATATCCTTCCCCATTTGTATTGCCAGTCCTAGTTCCTAGACATCTGATTTCATCTCCATCCCCTTTTCATTAATCATTTCCCCAAAAGTGAGATTCCAGGTGGCCCCTCTGGTCTCAAAATAAGCTGGATTTGGGGGGAAGTTTTGTCACAAATTACTCCTGCCCTGACTCTCAAGGTAGGACAAATTCCCCAAGGGACACCTCCCAGTTGCTTTCACATGACTTGGTGTGAAACCCTCTAAGGTATGTACACTTATGAAGAATGTCTTCTTCTGCCTGTGGCCTCTGGTCACGGGCTTAGCCAGTCCTAGAAATGACCATATTCACACTCTTGGCTCTGCTCAGCAGTCTGACCCACAGAAGCTTTGAGCCCATATAGAATTTCCACTGCTATCCCCAGCAGGCTTTGATTTCATCCCTAGTTTCTTGCCTTTATATAAAGCCCATCACCCCATGACATTTAAAAGGCATGTACTGACTCCAACTTGATCTGCTGTGCCCGCACTACTCTCTTTCCAAATGCCTGCAGTTTCTCAGTCAGTCTTGTCCACCTGCACTTCCCTTGATTGTTTGATGGGCACCTCTCCCAGGAATCCTGCAGTAGGTATGAAGGGAAGGCTCCGGACCTGTCCAAGAAGATCGACAGCAGATCTCTCCTGTTTTTAAAAGACCTCATCCAGTTTCTTAAGAAATTGTGTCAGTTAGGGCTGGAACAACACTCTCCAGTCTGAGAATTCTCAATTTAGCATCTCCCCTGATGCTGTGTTCCTAGGAGGCTCTGACTGGGGCATCCGTTTTGAACAATGCAACCGCCCCAAAGCTCTAGTGTAGATCTTAGAGTTGTTTCCACACATTGATAGTCTAGGGGTCACCCTAATATGTGCTGCATCATTTTTACTCCCTTATATAAGTTCAGCACTTTGACAGTTGTATCCTCTGTCTCTCTATAAATACTTAAAATCTCAGTGTTTCCAGTGGGGATTTAGAGTTGTAGTCTATGTTCCAAATTTAGCTTTGCTTATAGCCATATATCCTTGAGTAAATTACTTAGTTGCTTTCATCTGTAAAATGGGGATAAAATGCCTATCTTATAGAATTATGAGGATTAAAAGAAGAAAAAAATACATAGTGCCTGGGATATAACAAGTACTCAATAACAACCAAAATTGTTGTTATTGTTATCCTCCTCTCTCCCATCAATCCTAGCTATGCCCTCTATGCTTTGTTCTTTGCTTTGAGAACAGGAGCAAAGAAGGAAAGAAAGGAAGACTAATATATATATATATTATATGCATACATATACATGTAATATACACACATATAATACATATATACATATAATATACACACATATACATATATATATATACATATATGGCATATATTATATGGGTGTAATCTCTAGTACCACAAACAAAAAACAAACAAACAAAACCCTACTATGCACATATATGCACTATTCAAATATTTGTTTTATTCTTTTTGGCAGTGCTGGGACTGAATCCAAGGCTCATTCATGCTAGGCAGGCACTCTATCATGGAGCTACCTTCCTCAATATTTGTTTTAAATTAAAAAAAATCCTTGTCTGACTATATGCTTTCAGCTCCAGAACACTTTGTAAGTGGCCTAGAAAAGAGCCAGGTCTCCCAGGTCACCAGCACACGGGGACAGAGCCTCTTGACCCTTCTTGTGATAGCATTGCAAGCACATGCCTGACATACTTTGGAAAGCTTGCTTGGTTCTATTACTGGTACATGAAAATTTTGCTCCAGCAGCAAATCTCTAAATTTAGACGCTTTTCAGGATGGACTCTAAGTGATCTTTGTCCCCAAGACCAATAAGAAATTGGAGGGCAACTGGCTCTTTTTTAATTTACTAATTAGAATACTAGAGTGGATATTTTATAATGCAAAACTTGTGAAGATTACCGTATTAACAGAAAGTAAAACAAACAAACAGGGAGTATCTAAAATTTCTCCTTCACAGTTCTCAGTAAAAAATTACCCTCGGTTTAAATCAAATGAAATGAAAACAAATCCAGGATAATAATTATTATCATGGTAACTCTATGGGGGTATCTAGAAATCGTACAGTTTAGGAATTTAGTTCTAATATAATGTCTTGATTCTTAAGTCTTGCCATTTTAATCAAAGAAAAGACAACTTCATGATATATTAGGGAATTAAAGAGAGAATCTTTAAGGAATGCTGAATTTATTTTAGTGAAGAATTGCTCCTGTCAAGGCCAGCCCCACCAATGTATCTTTATGGAGGATCAAGAATATAACTTTGTGTGTGTATGTGTGTGTGTGTGTGTGTGTGTGTGTGCGTGTGCACGCGTGTGCTGCACTGGGGATTGAACCCAGGGACATTCTACCTCTGAGCTACACCCCTTCCCTAGTTTATTTTTATTTTGAAACAGGGCCTCACTAAGTTGCTGAGGCTGTCCGAGAACCTGCGATCCTCCAGTTTCAGTCTCCAAAGTACTGGGATTACAAGCGTGTGCCACCACACCCAGCTAAGAATATAACTTTAAACCAGGAATTGGTGGCACATACCTATAATCCCAGTACTTGGGAGACTGAGACAGGAAAGTTGCAGGTTTGAGGTCAGCCTCAGCAACTTAGTGAGACTCTCAGGAACCTAGCGAGACCCTGTTTCAAAACAAATAATAATAATAATAATAAAAGGTTGGGGGTATAGCTCGAAGGTAGAATGCCCCTGGGTTCAACCCCAGTACCATAAATAAATAAATAAATAAATAAATGATTCAGATTGACTGGGTTCAGATCCTGTCACTGCTACCACTATTGATGTTGGGTGGTTTACTTAACTGCTTTGGGGCTTTGCTTCTTTGTCTGAAAATAGAATCTATTAATACCTTCTTGTTATGATTATTAAATGACAGCTTATGAAAAGAACACATAGTCCTTAATAAATGGTATTATTCAGTCAAGGCATAATAGTATCGCTCTGTCTAGATGTAATGACAGGCATAATGTTGCATTGACATATCCTACCAAAGAAACAGTCTTTAATAGGGAACATCAGAGTAATGGGAAAAAGTACATAGTAAAAGAAAGGGAGCTGGGTGTGGTGGTGCACGCCTGTAATCCCAGTATTTGGGAGGCTGAGAGGAGGATCACAGGTTTGAGGTCAGCATCAGCAACTTAGCAAGACCTTGATTCAAAATAAATAAAATAGGGCTGGGGGTGTAGTTTGGAGGTAGAACACACCTGGGTTCAATTCCCAGTATCTTCCCCCAACACATACATACACACACAAAAAAAGAAAAGAAAGGAATACTAGGGAGCTCTGTCATAACTTACTCAGCCACCATGGGCAAATTACCTAATTCCCTGGGATCACAGTTTCCCCATCTCTAAAGGGAGTCCTGTGCCCTTCACTCAGAAGTGTGTTAGGCTAAACTATCTCCAAAGGCCTGTCTAGCTGTGGAAGTACTGTGTGTTTTTGTTTGTTTGTTTGTTTGTTTGTTTGTTTGTTTTGTGATGCTGGGGATTGAACCCAGGGCCTCGGTTGAGCTACACAGGTGCATGCATTACCACTAGCTGTGTCCCCCAGCCCTAGTGCTGGGTATTTTTTTGTTTAGAGGGACTTCAATAGAAAAATTCTTTTGGTTCAAGAAGCATCCAAATCAGGACATACCTGGGGGCACATACAATTATTTGGGAAGGAACGGTGTGGCCATAGCAGGCTACAAATGACCAGTAATCAGGTTTCACTCTGAGAGTGAAAAGCCAGATGTGTAGGCTAATGAGATTTGGGGAGGACACAGCTGCTTATTTTGGGATCAAACTGAATTCTTTTCCTACCCTGAAACTTTATACACCCAGCAACTCTCCCAGGCTTTAACACCATCCCAAAGGCTTTCTAAACTGGGTCCCTGGGTGAGTACCTTTCCTCCACGCAGCCCCCACTCCTCAGGGAGATCCCTCCCTCCCTCCCTCCCTCCAAGTCACCCTTTTCCCCAACCCGTGCTTACCCTGAAGTTCACCCTGCTTGCACCCTGTTGGTGGGGTTCTCTGTCTTGCCCCCAGGTCTTTCTATTTTTAGCTTCCAACTCAGGGACTTTTTGGAGTAAACAATCTCATGTACTAGGTCATTTATGACATTACTGGCTTGAGCATGTCCCCATTATCTTTCTATGAATTATTGCTTGCTTTAAAAAGAAGAAATTAATAGTTTTTGAAGTAAAGTTCCCTTCTTCCAAATTTAAAAGTATTATACACCAGTTGTAGAAAACTTTAGAAAAGATAAAGAAGAAATTGGATATCATCTATGATCTGTCTCAAATATATCTACTGTTAGCAATACATTTTCACCATTTGCTCTTATATCCACATTTAAGGTATATCTACTCATACATACTTTTTCATTTTTGAGTTAATATTATCCATACAATATGAACTTATGTGTCAGTATTTAGTAAGGGCTTTCTATGCCCTTCTCTCTGATCTGTCTTGAGCTGCTGCCTCTTGCTAGTTATGATGACACTGGTCTGCAGATTAGAACCATCACAGTAAAGACTCTTGCTCATAACTTCCCCTTGCTTCCTCAGACTCTGACCAAGCCCATTGCTTCCTGTTGTGACCCTGAATGGCATGTGTGCTCTTGCATCCTGGGAACTGTGAGTAACAAACTGTCTTTCCAAAGAAAATCAGGTTGGCCTCACCATACCTGAGTATAATAAAACCTACATTTTAAAGTAGGGCATTAATGTTGACAAAGACTGAGATGGTGTGGGGAGGGAACACTGTGACAGTGAGAAGGAGCAGTAGGGCTGCCATATGTAAGTGATAGTAACAGTGGCATTAATTAACAGGTAATAGTGATTCACAGCATGGGAGAGAGTATGGTAATTATTTATAGTAGCAGTAACCTCACAAGCAGAAAGCTTTATTGCTTCACAGAGCAATTTTACACATATTATGTAATTTGTTTCTTATAACACACACCTTTAGCTAATATTATTCTGTCTGATTACAGAATAGGCTAGACATTCTGATGAGTTCATAGAACCAGAAATAAAGTTGGCGCTCTCCATATCCAATCTCCTCATTGTACAATTGAGGAAATGAAGCCCAGTGAGGGGAAGGGGGTCTGGCTGTGCCTGACCCCATCTCTCCTGGCTGTATTCACAGATACTGCTCTCTGTTGACTAAGCACAACCTGATTAGGAGTCTTCTCAGAGTCTGGTGGGAGGTGAGGCAGAGCCCCAGCAGCTGATGGGCTTTAGATCAGCCACTCAGGCTTCTGTCCCCCTGAGATCTGGCCAACACCCCTTAGTTACCACCCAAAGTCCCCCTCTGCCTTGAGCCAGGGCGAAGCCAAGACCCCACGTGGGATGCTTCACCTCTGCTCACAGCACTTCACAGCATCAGCTCCTCTCCCAGCCCCTGTGACAGTGAGGAGGCCCTGGCCCTCCTGCAGAGTGACTGCCTTCATATCCCAGAATGCCAGGCTGGCCTGACATTGGGTACACAGGCAGGGGATCAAGATTGCCTAGGGTTTTAAAGCAGGGACTTGATTACAACTGTACCAATCCCATTAGCCAGTTCAGAGAGGGAGTGGCCACAAAACTAGGAATACAGAAGTCTGCATTATTGATCCAGGTGCCTCAAATTGTCTGGGGATGAAATTTTCCCTAGAACTCAAGGTAAGGCTGACTTTGTACCCTAGATGTTGGAGGTAAAGTTGAAGGCCCTACAGGGCAGGAAGCTGGAGAGTCCTGCTGGAGACATTTCCCACTGCTGTCGCAGGTGCACAAGTGTTTTGTTAAAGAACCATTGGGAACTGAGACATATAAGGTATGGTTGATGAGTCTGACAGCTCAGAGTTAGTTTCTACTTGAGATAAAATTTCATCATAAACCGGGCATGGTGACACATGTCTGTGATCCCAGTGATCCCAGCTACTTGGGAGGCTGAGGCAAAAGGAACCAAGTGAGACCTTGTCTCAGAATAAAAAATAAAAAGGGCTGGGATGTTGCTCAGTGGTAGAGCACCCCTGGGTTCATTCCCCAGTGCTGCTAAACAAATAAATAAATAAATATTAAAAACCTAGCAAGACCCTGTTTCAAAACAAAACAAAACAAAAAAAAGGGCTGGGGATATAGCTCAGAGCTAGAACGCCCCTGGGTTCAATCCCCAGTACCACAAAAAAAAAAATAAGTAAACAAATTTTTTCCAGGAGATGTTTCCTTTTTAATATATCTTATTGGTGCATTGTAATCATACATCTTGATGAAGTTCAGGGTGGTAGAGGCATACATGCCCACAGCATTCATTTAGCCCTCCCCCAGTTCCTACCCTATGCCCTCCCCCTTCCCTCCTTCCCATGCTCAGCATAGTGAGTTTGTGTATGTACATCATGTCCACTGAGGTGTTTCCTTCTTCCCCTCTCCCATCTCCCTGAGTTAGGTCACCTTCTTTACTCATCTAAGGTTTCTCCTTTGGAGTCCCTCCTATGTCCCATTTTCTCCCTAGCTTCTGCATATTTGGGAGAACATCCAACTTTTCATTTTTGTGACTGACTAATCTCACTTAGTATAATGTTCTCCAGTTCCATCCATTTCCCTGCAAATGACATAATTTTGTTCTTTATGGTTGAGTAATTCCATTGTGTACACATCCCATAGTTTTGTAATCCATTCATCTGTTGATGGACGTCTCAGCTGGTTCCATAGTTTGGCAATTGTGAATTGTACAGCTATTACTCTGAATTGTGCATGCATTACTCTGATAGTTAAAAATTAATGGTAATATCAAAGTTTGGTGGAATAAGTGAAGATGGGGCAAGTGCAACCAGAGAGAAACAGCAAAAATTAGATTGTCTGGGATTGTCTGAGCTGGGTGCAGTGCTATTACCTACAGCCAGGACTGACTCAAACTGCTGCTGATGCCACCACCAGAAATAAAATCTGACTCCCTCCCCTGGATTGCCACCTTCACCAGCAAAACATCGTGCTGCATGGATGCCGAGGACAGGGCTGACAGCTGGTACAAGGGTGAGACCTCCCGTCTGAGGGGTGTTTGCGAAGGGTCAGCAGCGGCAGGGACCAGGGAGTCAGGAACATGGTGGAAGCCAAGGGTGGGCTGCCAAGGTTCCCAGATAGGAGTTGGGTGGACCTAAAGAGGTATCGGATCAGTAAACAATCAGGGAAGCCAGGTTCATCAGTAAACAATCAGAGAGAAGCTAGATTCTCTGGTTTACAAAAAGATCCTGAACCAGAGAATTGGGGAAGGCAGAAATGGAGGCCAGAGGTCTGAGATAACACCAGGAAAGCTCCAAATTTCCCTGAGAGGAGAACACAGCTCTGTGGCCCAGGACCTGGGGTGGCTCACATTTCTTTTTCCATTAAATTAAATCAAACTTCATAGGTAGCCATAGGATGGTCATTCTAGGTCTTCAGGCATGAGGCTTTCCAGGGAAGAACAATGACTACCTCCATCCTCACTTCCCAGAGGCCTGATGACAGATGGCAGTGCTGTGTCCTTTGGCAACGGGGCCTCAGGGAACTTCTTTGAATTTTCCCTTTAAGACCTTGCCTCCCATTTCTTAGGACAGGGCCAAGGGATGGGATTACAGGAAACAGTATTAAGAATTGAATAAGCCATCCACAATTCCACTATCCAGAGGCAACTATTTTGTTTCTTCATCTGTAGAATGGACAGCGTTGTTGTAATAGGATTATTCCACCATTTTTTGGTGTGTGTGCATGGTACTGGGGATTGAACCCAGGGGCATTCTACCTTTGAGCTACACCCCCAGCCATATTTTTTATTTTTTTTTTATTTTGAAACAGGTCTCACTAAGTTGCTGAGAGGCTCGCTAAGTTGCTAAGTCTGGCCTCAAACCTGTGATCCTCCTGTCTCAGCCTCCCAGGTGCTGAGATTACAGGTGTGCGTCACCACGCCCAGCGTCCACTCTTTTTCTTAATAATATATTATCACTTATCCTATAGTCACAAAAATACTGTGTGTGTGTGTGTGTATGTGTTCCAGTAAACCTTTAGTGACAAAATAGATGGTGGATCAAATTTTGCCTGTAGGTGGCAGCTTGCTGACCTTGGGTGTAGAGAGACCAGCGCCTGACCCCACCCTGGTGCAAAACATGGGGCAGCCACTGATAGAATCATCACCGAGAACAATGAAACAATGACACTGTTCTCCTATATAGAGGTGAATCGGTCCCATCTCCACCCACCAGAAACCCACTGTCTAGGATAAGTAGGGTGCTGGGGGTAAGCAGGTCAGAGGTGGGATTTAAGTAGAGCTGCCTTCTGTTTAAATCTGCATAAACACCATTTAATCTGGGGTTCCCTGGATCGATATTTAATCCCTAATACAGCAGGGGAAATCCTCTGAAAGAAGTAAGCTAGGACCTTACCTCATAACAGATTTCCCAGGAAGCCCCAGATGAGGTGGCTAGTTTTTGCCCCTAATCATCATTTTGTTAAAATTCTCCAAAGAACATCTGGATTCTTCACCAACAAACCATTGTGCTGCATGTATGCTGAGAACAGGACTGACAGCTGGTGCAAGGGTGAGATCTCCTGTCTGAGGGGTGTGTGCAAGTGGCCAGCAGGTACATTAATATTTCTCTCAAATTTAGGCTATGTTGTGAATATTAGATGAACAAGAAACTTATTTTAACATTTTAGTATATTGCCTTCTGGGTTTTTTTTTTGTGTGTGGTACTGGGGATTGAACCCAGGGGCATTCTACCTCTGAGCTACACCCCCAGCCCTATTTTTTTATTCTTTATTTTGAAACAGGGTCTCACTAAGTTGCGGAGGCCTCACTAAGTAGCTGAGGCTGGCCACGAACCTGGATTCTCTGTTCTCAGCCTCCCAAGTACTGGGATTACAAGCGTGCGCCACCATGCCCGGCTTGCCTTCTGTTTTTTAATTAAGCACTTTAAACATGGTTGAAATTACCTGTTTATATCATTCATTCCTTCCTCCCTTCCTCATTTCCTCCCTCCTTCCCTTCCTCTCTTCCACAGTACTGGGTGTTGAACCCAGGGCCTCACACATGCTAGGCAAGAACTCAACCACCAAATTACATCCCCAGGCCCTTTACAACTTTTTTTTTTTTTAATTTTAAGACAGGGTCTTGCTGTATTGCCCAGGCTGACCTCGAAATTGGAATCCTCTTGTTTCATCCACCCTGGTAGCTGGAATTACAGGAGTGTGCCATCTGGCTCACCTTATTTATTTTCTTTAGTTCTTTTTTCTTTTTTTGGTACTGGGGTTTGAACCCAGGGGTATTCTACCTCTGAGCTAGACCTCCCAGCCCCCCCCCTTTTTGAAACAGTGTCTCACTAAGTTGCTGAGGCTGGTCTGGAACCTGCAATCCTTCTGTCTCAACCTCCCAAGTACTGGTATTACAGGCGTGTGCCACCACGCCCAGCTACCTTTTTTCTTAATATTATTTCATGAGTATTTTCATGGTCACATTTTGTATATAGATGTGGTTAGAGCAGAATCTAAAAGCTTAATTAAGGTTCTTACTACATATTATTAAATGCTTTTCAATAAATGTATCATTTATTCCCCACAAGCTTTCAGTCTTTAACATAGACTTTAACAAGACTTTTCAACTGAGAAACCTGGGCTTGGGTCCCTCACTCCCACTTCATTCCCATTTCCCGCAAAAGAGAATTGCTTAGATTCTTTGCTCTTGTCTGTTGGTTCTCTCCTCTGTTTTTGTTTTTGTTTTTTGGTACTTGGGGTTGAACCCAGGGGCTTTCTACCTCAGAGCTACAACCCCAACACTTTTTATTATTTATTTTGAAACAAGGTCTCGCTAAGTTGCTGAGGCTGGCCTCAAACCTGGGATTTTCCTGTTTCAGCATCTCAAGTACTGGATTACAGGCATGTGCCACCACATCTAGCTTCTCTTCTGTTAAGAAGAGGATAGTCTGAGAGGAGGGACTGTGGAACGAGACTGGGATTTCCTTTCTCCACCTAGTTGGTCCTGTTCATCCAAGAGCCCAAGTTCATGTTACGATCTTGTTCTAACCTCTTTTTTTATTTGTTTGTTTTTATTAAATATATTATACATGTCCCTAAAGTTCTGGATGACACTGGGACCTTTAGTTAGTCCTGAGACATACGTGCAAGAATGGCATATATGAAGCACCAGTTCATTAGATCAAATCCAGCAAAGTGTCCCTTGAACTAGAAGCTCGTATTACCTTGAAATACCCAGTGGTATGAAATACTCAAACAACTTCTACTCATTTTTGCCATATATTTCAGGGATATGTGTGGGTTCTGTTGTTTTTACATTTATACAGTTTACATTGTTCCACCCATTAATAACACTTTTAAGGTTAATATAGCCATATTAAAGAGTATTTACATAGCTACACTATATATGTAGAGCATTTTAATAATGAAAAATAAAAAAATTAAAATTCCCATCACTAGGCAATATAAACCTGACCATCTAAACCTGTAAACCCTAACTGAAATAAGCAATCATTTAATTTATAAATGCCATGTCTGGCTCCTTAACAAATCTAGCACCATTAAAATGTAACAAAGTTCTTACAATTAAGGGATATAAAAATATCAGCTTTAAAATCTGAACTATACAGTATATACATTAGTATTTATACCATGAAATTGAGACTACACTCAGGTCTCTGAAGTACTACACTGTAAGTAGCAATGCTTTTTTTCAATCTGTAGCTGAAAGTAATACAATGTAATGCTCACCCAACTAATAAGAGTGGAAAGGGGACAAGTTGGCTTTGCACAATAGAATGCACGGTGTTAGCAGGTCAATGTGATCACCTGCATGCCTCACAAAGAGACCCATCAGGACCTGAGCCAGTCTGATTTACCTAATGACAAACTATTTATGAAGGTGTCTGGAATTTTCTATCTTCTAAAATCAACACTCCTGTCCAATCATCTTGAGACAGTTTCTTGAGTATTCTCTTGAGGACTGGAGATTAAAGTAGCTATGTAAAACTGTAATAAACCCAAAAGGCGCCATCCTAGGAGAATGAACTAGAGAAATCACGCCCAAATGTTAATCTAACACTGCAAACAGCAGTTGGGTTCTCACTTACACGGACAAAGAAAGCACTTTAAATATGTAAGCATCTTTCCTATGGAAGAAAACTTATGATGATGTGATTCCTATGGCCAATGGCTAAGTTTTTTGTTTTTGTTTTTTGGTGGTACTGAAGATTGAATCCAGGGGCATTCTACCTCTGAACTATACCCTCGGCCCTTTTTAAAATTTTTGATTTTTTTTTTTTTTTTGCAGTACTGGGGATTGAACCCAGAGGCATTCTACCTTCGAGCTACACCCCCAGCTCTATTTTTTAATTCTTTATTTTGAAACAGGGTCTCACTAAGTTGCAGAGGGCCTCACTAAGTAGCTGAGGCTGGCTGAGAACCCGGATACTCTGGTCTTAGCCTCCCAAGTACTGGGGTTACAAGCATGCGCTACCGTGCCCAGCTAAAATTTTTAAATTTTGAAACAGGATCTTGCTAGGTTGCTGAAGTTGGCCTAGGACCTGCGATCCTCTTGTATCAGCCTCCCAAGTACTGGGATTAGAGGCATGCACCACTACACCTGTTTTTTTGTTTGTTTGTTTTGGTTTTTTTTGGTACTGGGGATTGAACCCAGGGGCATTCTACCTCCTAGCTACATCCCCAGCCCCAGCTTTTTAAAAATTTTTATTTTGAAATAGGGTCTTATGAAGTTGCTGAGTGTCTTGTTAAATTGTTGATGCTGGCCTCAAACTTGTGATCATCCTGTCTCAGTCTCCCAAGTACTGGGATTACAGGCATTCACCACCATGCCTGGCTAAGTTTTAAACAAATGAGCTCCGCAGCTACTGGGTTAAGGATTAATACAGGCTCTGCCCTATGTCCCTTTTTCTTGTTGGATTTAGTTGTCTTTGGACTTGTCTTTGGGCAAGGAGTGCAGAAGTTAGGCCAGAAAGGTCTGTATATTAGGTGTATCTTTGTGTCTGGGACTGAGGGATTATTTGAACAAGAAAATACTCTTCTTAGTTGGAGGAGGAAGAAGAGGAGCAGCAGGAGGAGGACGCATACCAGGAATCATCGTCCTCACCATGAAGTCCCAGAAATCTATCTACTCCCAGGTTTTGCAGTGCATGAGTGGAAGTGGCGTGGCACAGTATCTGTAGAGATCAGCATTCTGGATGGGTGCACGTGTGGATCTCCTGGGCACTTTTTATTCCATATGAACTTTTCATTGCTATTAGGGTTTCATTGCTATTGCTATTAGAAGCTGCAGTCTGCCCTTGGGAGACTATTTTCTTTCTGTAATAAGATTCAGGGTGTTGTCAGAACAGGACTACCTACTTCTCCTATGGAAATGGTGATGAGATCTGGCTCCCCTCTCTTCAAGATGGTAGACCTGAATCCTTTCACTCATTGGAGGCTGTCCACTGTGGATATTGTCATGGTTTCCATTGTCAATGACATCATCTTGAAAACTTGACCTGCTGTGGTCTGGATTGAGACTTAGATCTTCTGACTACTGGCAGATGGACTAGTTTCTCTCCAGGCATGATTTTTTTTTTCTCCTGGACACAATTCTGAACTTAGACTCTCAGGACTCTGCATTTTTGTGCAGCACAGAAGAGTTCCAAGTTCCCACGTTGCTTATATTCTCACAGTCTTCTGCCTCTATTTCCTCAGAGTTTATAGGGAATATAATGACTTTAGCCTGCCTTCTTCATCTGCCTATGCTACTGTGATATAAGACAAAGCCAAGAATCTATGGAATCCTGAACACGTTGCTCTGGTTTCAAGTCTGACACACACTCCAGGGAGTCTTTGTACCCCTGTGTTTGATTATTATTATATCCTGAAGCCTATGGTTTGGATCTAATTCCTAGAGCTTTGCAGGGCCTGGGTGGTTGCCATAAGCAGAATTACCCAGTCTATCTTGTGATTGGGCCCAGTACATATCAGATTGGTATTTTTTTACTTGCAAGGCTCTGATTGTTTTTGGTTCAACCCACTCATATTTTTAACCATGTTATTTAATATTGATTGGCTCAAATATCCATCTCACTGTGCTGCTGTGATGGAGGCTTTCTATCACCAAATTAGAAAAGTCGTGTCATATAATTTTCATGTTCAACCTATTCCTCAGGGTTTGCTGGAGTTTCGTGTTCTATTCTGCCTTCTCAAAATTTTCATTGATAAAACTTAGTTCTTGTCTGGAGAGACTCAGATCATCCAATTTTGGAGAAAGGGTGTCATCAGCATTGCCTGAAAAGCCAGGAAACTTGAGGTTCAGAGCAGGAGGCAAGAGGAGAGACTATCTACACCAATGCCCTGGCCGACTGCTTTTGACCATGCAGATATTTCTTCTGCAGTGTCTTGATAAAAACTGAATTGCAGCCAGATGCAGTGGCATATGCCTGTAATCTCAGTACTTGGGAGGCTGAGACAGGAGGATTACAGGTTCCAAGCCAGCCTCAGTAATTTAGGCAGACTCCAACTTAGTGAGATCTTGCTTCAAAATAAAAAATAAAAAGGGCTGGCATGTAGCTTGAAGGTAGAATGCCCTGGTTTCAATCCTCAGTATTGCAAAACAAAAACAAAAACAAAGGCCGGGTGTGGTGGTGCACGCTTGTAATCCCAGTACTTGGGAGGCTGAGACAGGAGGATCCGAATTTGTGGCCAGCCTCAACTAATTAGTGAGGCCCTCTGCAATTTAGTGAGATAGGGCTGGGGGTGTAGCCCAGAGGTAGAATGCCCCTGGGTTCAATCCCAAGTTCCACAAAAACCAAAACAAATGAACAAAAAACAAACAAAAAAAGAGACTGAATTGCAAAGTTGAAAGAATTAGAGGCGTGAATGTCTCTACTGAGGCAGCATGTTTCTGAGCAGTGGATCTGACCTTGCTTGGGAAGGAAGGGATATTATACTAACAAAGAGGCTTTACCCTAGGCACAAGAAAAGCATGCTTTTGTAGCCTGATAGTGCTACCTGTTGTAGGTTAGCTGGTCATGGTCAACACCAATCTGTTCCCCACAGGTTCTCAGTACTTTGCATGAAAAGACTCAGAGCAGCCACAGCAGAACAGGTGGCCATCTTTCATCCTTCACCTTGTCCTCCTGGAACTGTTTCACACTCAAGACAGCAGAAAGGTTTCATGCACCAATGATGCCTCTCAGCTTCTGTGTACCCATCAACAAAATTATCTCATCACATGCTGAGCAGTGCCTGCCACAGTGAATTTTTCCATCCTGATAAAAATAGATGAGGTCGACCAATAGCTCTTCACACATGAAACAGACAAAACAGATTGGGTGCCAGAGTACTCCAGGGCCCACTTGAGAGGCGAACACTGCAATTTTGCCTCTGTTTATCTTCAAACCACGTGACTCACGCATGGCTTGCATAACTGCTCTGAACAAAAGTTTAATCATTCCTTTTTCAAGTGCTCCTCTCTTCTGCTGAGCTCTCAACACTTGCAATTCTGCTTTCTCCTTTTCATTCAAAGACTAACAGTACCGCACCTCATTATCGTGTGGTGGCCACTGGTACCAAAGCCCTTAAATCTGATGCTTTCTCCAGAGCTGTTAATACCAAGAAACATTCCCTCTAGCAGACAAAACAGAGCTGCATCTACTCTGGTCTAAGGCCCTGGGGACCAGAAACACTTCTGTGCACAGCCAGATTCAGCCATAATTATCATCTGGGACAGAACTTCTCTCACACACAAAGGCAGGTTGGTTCATTTTGGGTTCTATCTCCAAAAGCGTAATAATAAAGTGCAAAAGTCATCAAACAATGGCTGCTTCATCTGCCTGCTCCATTCTCAGGAGCCTTAGTGAGTGGACCCCTAAGATGTTCTAACCTTTTAATCCTAAACTTTTCCTGAAAGCAGTGGACTGGTGTAGAAAACTCACTGGATTCTGGAGTCAGAATTGGGTTCAAATTCCATTTTTGATCCTACTAGCTGAGTGAGGTTGGGAAAGTTCTATAACCTCAATTTCTATATCTGTGAAATGGGCATGATACTAGGGAGGTACTAAGAATCAGATAAGAAAAAACATGAAGCATAGGGCTTGGCATATGTTACCTTGTTTGGTCCTCTCCTTTTCTATTTTTCTGTTATGTGGGTACTGAACTAGGCCTGACATTGCCATCACAGATGAAGCACTAGGATAGCCATTCTCATAATTGGAGTATCATCTCAGGGAGAAGGAGGCCACCTTCTTTTCAAGCCTTTATACATGTTGTTCCTCAAGAATCACCTGGAGTATTTGTTAAACAGATATTTTGGGGGTCCACACCTAAAATTTCTGACTCTATAGGAGATGGAACCCAAAATGAGCCAATCTGCTTACTCTTCCTATCATTCTGGCTAATTCCTACTCATCCTTTGGGTCTCAGCTTTGATTTCATTTCCTCCAAAAAGTCTTTCTTAAGTGCAAAGGCCAAATTAAGCATTCAACCTCTGTATTTCTAAAGCTTCCTAAACTTGTTCAGTCATACGACTTATCACACAACTTTGTAATTGTCTTGCTACTTATCTGTATCCCCCACTAGATAGTATCTACTTTGGAAAAGGGCTCAATGTCTGCCTTATTGATGGCTATATTTCCAGCACCTTGCTCAGTATCTGCTACATAGTGGGTGTTCAATAAATGCTATTTAATGAATGAATGAATGAGCCAGACATTGGGTAGCTAGAACCAGAGCCTGGAGATTCATGAGGATGATGCGTGTAAAGAAACTCAGTTCTGGCAGTGGTCAGATAAGTCTAGGGAATTCAGTGCCAGGGACATCAGCGAAAATATGAGAAAGTATAGTTGTATGGACTGGACCTCAAGCTGAGTCCAGCCTCTGGAAGAACTTGGGTCATGGAGAGCAGAGTAGAGACCAGCATCATAGAAACTGAGCAGGGCTTTGAGACTCAATTTCTGATTAAGATGCTTGATCCAAAATATCAGAATTTAAAACATTAGTGGTTCCATCCTTATTTGATAGCCCAACACATGGTCTATCTAGTGACTATTTCATGTACACTTGGAAAGATGATGTCCTCTATTGTTGAGTGATATATTCTGTAAATGCCAATTAGGAAAGTTGGTCAATAATGTTGCTCAAATCTTTGGTATCCTTATTAATTTTCTGTCTATTTATTCTATCATTTATTGAGTGAAAAGTTTATATCTCCAAATATAATTATAAATTTGTCTTTCTCCTTTTAGTTCAGTTTTGCTTCATATATATATATATATACATATATATATATATATATATACACAAATATATATATATATTTGTAGTGCTGGGGATTGAACTCAGGGCCTCATGCACACTAGACAAGCGCTCTACCTTTGAGCTGCACCCCAGCCCTGTAAATATATATGTACTTTTTTTTTGAGGTGGTTACTGGGGATTGAGTCCAGGGGCATTCTACCTCTGAGCTACACCTCCAGGCCTTTTTATTTATTTATTTTTCATTTTGAAACATGGTCCTGTTAAGTTGCTGAGGGTCTAAGTTTTTGTGTGATGGCCTTGAACAGGCGATCCTCCTGTCTCAAACTTGCAAGTACTAGGATTACAGGTATGCACTGCCACGCCTGGCCTGTAATATGTTTTTGACAAACTGATCACTTTAATACTATAAAACATTTTTCCTTATCCTTTTCTAAAGTTCAAAAGTCTTATTCTGTCTGATATTAATATATCCACTTCAGCTTTCTTATTAAAAAAACAGCTTTGTTAAGATAGAGTTTACATACCAGATAATTTACCCATTTAAAATGTATAATTCGCTGGGCATGGTGGCTCACACTTGTAATTCTAGTACTTAGGAGGCTGAGATAGGAGCTACTTAGTGAGGCCCTCTGCAACTTAGTGAGACCCTGTTTCAAAATAAAGAATAAAAAATAGGGCTTGGGATGTATCTTGGAGGTAGAATGCCCCTGGGTTCAATCCCTGGTAACACACACACACACACACACACACACACACACACACACACG
>PVJS01025650.1:0-27678 GCA_004027185.1 Glis glis
CCCGATCTTTGAACTCCACCACTTCAGATTATACTTGTGAAGAGAGATGAAAAGTTCCCATGTCTGTGAGCAGGTTATGGTTGCCATCTATTATCACAACGCTTTCTACGGCATGCGCTATGTGCTATACTCTCGACGTTTACAAATTCCAATATCAACAATAAAATTTCTGTTGTATACATTAGTTTTTATGTGATAAAATAAGTCTAAGAAAATTTTAAGTTCCTTGGTGGGTCATGAATATCCAATCTCTGAATTGGCAGACCCAGAGCACTAACCCAAAAGCAGAATCTAATTCTGACACCACACTCTTAGCAGATGACAGGCTTTAAAATGCACATGGGCACACTGACTTCATTTCCTTTGTATAAATTCTCTGTAGGGGGATTGATGGATTATATGGTAGTTCTATTTTTTATTTATTGAGGAATCTCCAAATTGCTTCTCATAATGGCTATACTAATTTGCTCATTTAGTTTTCAATTAGATGTATAAAAATCCTATTTACTTTAAAGTGTAATGAAAATACTTAAATAAAACACCTGAAAGCCATGGACCATGATAGCTCTGGTATCTGAACCAGGCAAGATTAGTAATTTTTAGCAAAATATTAATGAAACAAAAAATGTTCTGATTTTTGCAAGCTACGAAAATGGCCACTGAAGGTAATATAATGTTGATAAAGCATGTTTCTCCATGAATTCAAAGGGGCTTGTCACCTAGTAAACTCCTGTGACTACAAGTATTTGTGTAATTCCAGAATGTAATGGCTTCTTCACTTGGGTATACAAACAGCTTTTTAATGACTTACCCAAATTTCAAGTACTTGTGCAAGATAAAATCAGCCTTGGGTCCTTGACCTTAATTTTAAAGTCTCTGAATAGGGGGGAAAAACTCTATAATAGCTATTTACCTAATCTCTAGTGCCCTTTCAACTATCTAAGGCATTATGACAGTTTAGTTGACACAGCAAAATGTTTGATGTCAAACAGCTATGCATTCCAAATTTTCCTCCATTCCTCATTCGTCGCAATGTCTGAAAGTGATCTCAAAAGATGTTTTGTGGTGACAAAGTGTGAATGCTTGGATAACATTATCACAATTAGTTTATTCTGGTGAACAATGGAGATTAAGAAGTTTTACCTTGCATAATTGCCAAAGGGGAAAGCATTCTTTTTAGAATCACTTCTCAAATACAAGGACTCTTTTCCTCCTGTCTCATATTTGATAGACTCTCATGAGAGCCTGTTCCAGTTTTTCTTATTTAGATCTTCTGTGGAGGTTTGTTCCTCCCTTAAAGAAATGGACAGCTGCATTCCATTGTTAAGATACATTGAAAATAAATAATGACGATATAGGCCGAGTGTTAGTCTATTACCACTAAAATATTTAATGAGTTTCAAACTTCCTGCTAATCATTGTCCACAGAAGGCCAAAGGAGTTGTTTCTTTATTTCTTTTCCTCTCTTCTTTTCACACCTTTGAAAGAGACAAAGTGAAGAATTTTGTTCAACATAAAATAGATTTGCTCAGCACACACACACACACACACACACACACACACACACATATATATTATATATATATATGTGTGTGTGTGTGTGTGTGTGTGTGTGTGTGTATATATATATGATCACTTTTCATGATGCTATAAAACAGACATGGATTCCTGAATTTCCCCACCAGGATATCAATGCCATAATTTTACCTGCATGAAATTGTAAACATGTGGGTGGGTCACAAGCATTTGGTTTCTGAGTAATTCACAACCAATTTATCTCTTATATTACTGATATTCACTTATTGTGTAGATTTCTGAACTTGGGAACTGTATTTACAACGTGTCAGAAGAAAAATAAAAGTCAGAATTCATAAAAAGAGGGAGAGAGAGAAAAGAAGACAAATATTATTTGTAGATTAACTTGCCCATATTGCTGTGCATTGAGTAGGATCTTATTTTATATATAAGTGGAACCATATGAGATTCTATCTTTATGCATCAAAGGAGTCAAATGTTGGAAATTTCATGTGGTTTTAATGTAAAAGATGAAATGTCACAGCTCTATATGAAGCCATGTCATGGTACCTGCCATTCATCTATGACTTAATGATTTAGGTCTCCATATTAATATTCATATCAATATTCCATCAATTATCCAAAAAATAGTTACTAAGTACCTATTATTTTCACTAGATATGGTGCTGTGGATTTTGTTTTACTGGAGAGAATAGCTAGTGTCACTGCTCCCCTCAAATTTACAATCTAGTAGAGGATACATAAACTAAGTGAAATAGATATATATTATTATTATTATTATTATACTGTTATTAGTGATGCCAGGGATATTCTACCTCTGAGCTATACCCCAGCCCTATTCTATTTTTTTTATTTTGAAACAGGGTCTCTAAGTTACAGCGGGCCTCATTAAGTTGCTGAGGCTGGCCTTGAACCTATGATCCTCCTGTCTCAGCCTCCTGAATACTGGGATTACAGGCATGCACCACCATGCCCAGCAAATGCATAGTACTATAATCAGAACTAAATGCTAAGAACAACATACACAGAAGGGGAGGAAGGTATGTCTTTATGGACTGGGGGTTGTGCTTGTAAGTCAGGTGTTTTGGAAGCTTTAAAAAATAAGATCTGGAAGGAAAAGAACAGTCATGTGACTGCTAAAAAGCATGTCTAGCAAAGGGAAGAGCAAATATGAATATCCAGACACAAGAAAATACCTGGTGACAGGAAGGGATCAATGTAAATAGAGCAGGTGATTCAAAGGGAGAATAGAAGGAGTGATGAGAAAAAATAACGGTGGCACCAGGTGAGGTAGAGCCCTTTGAATCAGCATAAGGACTTTAGCTTTTATTCCAAGTGAATTAGGAAGGCTAGAGAGGTTCTGATTAAGGGTATCATTATCTTATTATTTGCTAACGTATTCAGTCTTTCAGATGAATTAGAAGTAGATTTCGAAGGAGGAATGGAAGCAAGAGGTCACATTAGGAGGCAAACAAAATTGTCCCTGTGAGACATGCATTTCCTGGGACAGACTGGAGTTCCAGGTATAGGATGGAAAGAATGTATTTTAAACATAAAACTGAGGGTTGAATACAGGGTCTCACAAATGCTAGGCAAGAACTCTAGCTGCGTGTGGTGGGGCATGTCTATAATCTCAGTATTTGGGAGCCTGAGACAGGAAGATTGCAGGTTCAAGCCCAGCTTCAGCAACTTGGCAAGACTATGGGCAACCAAGTGAGACCCTGTTCAAAAACAAAATAAAAACATAAAAAGGACTGGGGGTGTAGCTCGGAGGTAGAATGCCCCTGAGTCCCATCCCCAGTACCAAAATGAATAAATGAATAAATAAATAAATAAATAAATAAATAAATAAATAAGCTCTACTGCTGAGCTACAAACCCTATTTTCTTTTTTTTCTTTTGTTCCTTCAATCCCCAGTACCACACACACATACACAGAAAGAAAAGAAAAAGAAGGAAGGAAGGGAGAAAATATGCAAATATATGAAGGTTTGTATAACAGATTTTGTATATTCACAATGGAATGCTATTCATCAATAAAAAGAGTAAAACACTAAATTCATGAAAGATTTCAAAAATATCATAACAATTAAAAGAGGCCAGAAAGTGTATAGATTATATGATGCCATTTGTGTGATGTTTTAGAATAGGCAAAAGTAACCTGTTATGTCAGAGTGATTCCATGAGAAATCTGTGGTTGGGATTGTCTGGGAAGGGGTGCAAAGGAACTTTCTAAGTTTTTGTAAATATTCTCTATTTTGTCTGCAGAGTGGGTTATGTGGGTACATGCATTTGTCAACATTTGCCAAACTATACATTCATGATCTGTGCATTTCATTTTATGTAAATGATTCCTCAAAACAAACCATAAGAGCAAAACACAACACAAGAAAAAAAATAAATCTCAAGGTTACTGAATAAAAAAGTAGACCTAAGAGTATTTTCTGAAACGTGAGTGTGGGTGAAAGAGAAGCATCATGAATGACTTCAAGAAGTTTGGTTTGGAGAGGAGGAAGGGAAATGTTGCTGTTAATGTTTTGGAGAATGTAGGAAGAACAAGTTTGTGGTAGAAGTAACATCACAACTTTGATTGTGGACATGCTGTATGTGAGAGGCCAAGTTGGTATTGAGTTTCAAGTAGCACATCAAAGAGAATTCAATCAAGGACGCATCACCACAGGGATGATATGGTGGAACAGATTTACTATAGAGATTAGACCTCCCCAAATTGTTGGATCTGATGAAGAAGTCTTTGGAAGGCTATTACCTTTGTACCTGGTAGTGGTCCTGAAATCACTGTCCCACAGCTGGACTGACAGCTCGGGAGTAACCAGGCAGTGTAAACAGAGTTCACAGTGCAAAATGAGTCCACAGAAGTAAATATAGCACAACCTTCAATGACAAAGTGGACTCTGTAAGAACACTCGGGAATATGTGTCTCTCTTTCCTTGTAAACTCAATGACGACAATTGGACTTCAGAAGAAGCTGAACAACTTTGCCACAGACAGAATGTGCTTGACCCTAAACCAGAGAAGCTGGAAGAGAAAATGAACGGAAGCTAGTTGGAGCGATCCTGTGGCCTTCCTCATGGAGAAGGTGAGCCCGTGAGTCAGTGAAAATCTATGTAAGCTGCAGCAGAGTCTGGCATCTGCTTCGACACTCAGCGCTTAATGGTCCCCAACTCACTTCTAAAGCTCTCTCTCTCCCATCTTTGGCAGCCCTAACTTTGAGATATACAGGGAAGAGAATTGTGGGAAATATTGTCCCAGCTCAGCTAAATGGACACAGGACAAAACCTTCATAAGGAAGCAGGTTTACAGTGTGCCTAGAATTCAGGGAGGAGGAATAGGATTATGGGGAATAAATGGGCTTATTAGTGGAGAGATAGCACTCCAAGCAAAGCAACTGGATCATGCCAACAGTTATTTATGTAGGTAGAAGGAAGAAATGTGCTCCTCTTTTAGTTGCTCCAGCTTTTAGATGTCAAGAATATGAGGAAAACTAGACAAGGACTCCAAAGAGGAATAAATAAAAGTATATGATGGAAATTTAGCAAGGGTGGGGCCCAGAAAGTCAAGTAAAGGAAGATGGATTCAAGAAAGCAAACTGGCCAGGTGTGGTGGCACACACCTGTAATCTCAGTATTTAGAAGGCTGAGACAGGAGGATCACAGATTGGCAGCCAGCGTCAGCAACTTAGCAAAGCCCTCAGCACCTGAGTGAGACCCTGTTTCAAAACAAAAAATAAAATAGGGCTGGGGGTATACCTTGGAGATAGAATGCCCCTGGGTTCAAAGAAAAGAAAGTGATCATTTTCCTTTTGGATGGAATCCACTATTGAATTCCCTCATTGGTAAAGTGGGCTTCAAGTTTGTTTCCAAATTGTTTTTGCATATAATGAAGGCAGAAGACAGTACCAGTCCTCTCAGTGTTACTAAATGACACAATCATCTAAAATATTTATTTATTTATTTATTTATTTATTTATTTGCAGTACTGGGGATTGAACCCAGGGCATTCTACCTCTTAGTCTTTATTTTGAAACAGGGTCTCACTAAGTTGCGGAGGGCCTCACCTAGTAGCGGAGGCTGGCCGTGAATCTGGATCCTCCAGTCTCAGCCTCCCAAGTACTGGGATTACAAGCATGTGCCACCACGCCCAGCTTAAAATATATATTTTTAAAGGAAAAAGACATATTTATTAAGGAAATAACAGCTTAATAATTCTCCCTTAGCAGACTTTTTTGGACTAGAGTAGAAGCTGAGGCAATCACATTTTCAATCATTGTCAAGGTACATAGGGTGATTATTCTATAACTGCAGAGCTGTTGAAGTTGTGACATGCCACTATAAATGTGTTACTAAAAATGATAAATTATTTAGTGATTGTTTCAATAATCTCTTGAAGAGCAGCTCATATCAGGAAGCAATTTCGTGTGGCACTGAAGCTCTGTGTTTTTGCTTTTGTGGACACAATCATCTTTCACTACTATAGATCATCTATATCCCTGAAGGAAGCAAGCAAAGCAAGACCTTGACTTTCCTATGTTACCTACAATTTGATTGGTACTCCTGGATATCTATAGTGTCATTCATGAAAACTATCAATCATACATACTATTAAGTGCAATACTATCTTATTATCTGGAATGTCCATGCTGGAAAAGTTTTCAACCTTGTTAATTGTATACAAACCATATTCTTCAGTTAAGGATCAATATCGCACTACTTGTTTTAGTCAGCTTCTCCATCACCGTGACCAAAATATACCACAGGAATAACTTAGAAGAGGAAAGGTTTTTTACTGGGGCTCTGGGTTTCAGAGGTTTCAGTCTGTAGGGCCAGCTCCAGGGCTGGGGTGCTGGCAGCAGCAGAGACCCAGCTCTCATATCCTGGTGGCCAGAAGCAGAGAGAAAGAGAAGAGGGAGGCCCAGGGCATGTATAGTCCCCAAGACCACACCCCCAATGACCAACTCCTACAGCCATGCCTCACCTTGAAACCTGGCTGCACTGGGGGCATGCTTTCAACACGAGCTTTTGGGGACATGGTAAATCCAAACTATGACATTTCTGCAAGAAACGGAAAAGAGCTGCAGAACAATTTAAATTCTTTTAAATGGCTTCAAAGGCCTGCTCCATGGACTCCCACATTTCTTCAACATGATTATTCAGAGCAGAAACATCTTTCTTTGCTATCTTTCTTTGCTTTTATACCATAATTATTTTGAGGTTTTATATATTTGCTCAAATCTGCAATTGTGTTGGGAGCTGTACCTCAAATAGATAAATGTTCTTGACCTTTTCTTGCTAAAAAATATTTTAAGGCATGAGCCAGAACCCAAAAGGATTAAATCTGTAGGCCAAGGTTTATACAGAAATTATTATTATATATCTTCAATATTAACTGGTACATGAATTATATTTTTGATGTGTTCATATTTTTAACAGCTTCTTCAGAATTCTCTTTACCTTGTGCAATTTGACTTTCATTACTTAGAATCCCTTGTTTAAGCCATTCTCTGAGGCTGTCTTTTTATTGACGTGTTTTAGGTGTCTATCCACTTGTTTCACTGTCCTCACTGTGCAAAAGATTTAGACATGCTCACAATTCTTGGAACTTGTCTGTGGTCCCTTTCCTCCCCAAGATCTAAATCATAAGGCCAAAATATCATCTCGGTTCAGAAATCAAATATTCTGGTATAATCTTTTCTTCATTATCTGGGTGAGGTTATATCAATGGATATCCTTTTATAATGATCTTCCTATAACCAATAGTAGGCCTTACTATGAGATGGATTTGGAAATTCCAGAGAACATCGGCTGTAGCTATAATGTTAAACCTACAGAAAAATGGAAACAAAAAATGAAGCATTGTTTACGCTCCTCTATAAAACTTTTTGGCAAATTAAACTAAATTTGCTGATACTGCTCATTTAAAGAAAAAGTAATGTTTGCAGCATCTTTATTTGCTGACCCAATTTCCATAAATAATTATAAATGAATCAACTGCTTGTACCATGTTTTTTTGAGAGTTTAGTAACTGTAGATGCTGCATTTATTAGGCAAATAAGCTGACTCTAACATGTCTTGACCCTGGTCATTCCACAGACTCAGTTTCTCCTCCATGCGCAGCTTTCTGGTTATGTTATACTAATTCCTCACTTCTTAGAAAACAGCTGAGCCACTGAAGAGAACCACCACCCCTCCTACAGTATATACTGTATATACACACACAGTATATACAAATATTCTTTTTTCTTTTAGTACTGTGGATTGAAGTCAGGAATATTCTATCTCTAAGCTATACCCCCAGTCCTTCTTTATTTTTTGTTTTGAAACAGGGTCTATGTTGCTGAGACTGGCCTGATACCTGGGATCCTCCTGTCTCAGCCTCTCAAGTACTGGGATTAGAGGTGTGCACTACCATGCCTGACCCCTACAGTACATTTTAATGTCATTATATTTTAATGTAGTGAAGGATGAAGTTTAATAAAAACATTAAATTTTACCATGGGCATTTCTCTCATAAGTTCTGGTCATTTCATTGATATCGAATGTCATTATTCTTGTTTGCTGAACTACGTGGGTGGAAGAAGAAGGTGACAAAAGAATAAGAGAAACAACTTATCTCGAAAAAGAAGTTCTCAATTCCAATTTTATTCTAAACACCTACTATTAAGTAGATGCTGGTGTGACTCATGTAATGTGTGTAAACTAGGAAATTTCCTCAACCTACAACCCTTCTGGAAGTCATCGGGCTGTTTCCCTTACACAGAGCTCATGGAGCTCACTACAAATGAGTGCATGGATTCTTTGGGGGCTCTTTATTCCTCTTTACTTTCTAAATTGGGATAAATTGTCCTTTGTCTTACCCTGAAGGAAATGATGTGACTATCAGTGAGATATTGTCTGAAAAAAAACATAGTAGCCACATTATTTTAAAGCCACTCACTGAGCTGGGTGTGGTGGTGCATGCCTCGAATCCCAGTACTGGGAAGTTGAGACAAGAGGATCGCAGGTTCGCAGCCAGCCTCAGCATTTTAGTGAAACCTTCAGCAACCTAGTGACACCCAGTTTCAAAATGAAAAATGAAATAGGACTAGGAGTGTAGCTCAGAGGTAGAATGCCCCTGTGTTCAATGTCCAGTACCACAAAAATAAATAAATAAATTCATTAATTAATTAAAGCCACTTACTGGATTTTTTTTCTGTTTGAAGAACAAACCCATGAAAGAAGATGACTCCTACATCTTTCCACTAAAGAGGGGAGATTCTTTCTTTCACAAAAGAATCATGTGATGGATGCATGGCTGTCAGAGGTGGCGTCTCTGTCTCCGAGGAGTCTGATGATGAGCTGACGCTTTCATAAGTGTATGTTACACATCACACATCGTCACAGTGCAGACGAAGCCCTTGTAGGCAGCAGACTTGAGGACTCGGACTTCTGGCAAAGCCGCTGTCCTCATTGTGAACAGCTCTGTGGCATTCTCTTCTACCAAGTTGCCCAGATTATAAGCCTGGAAGACATTTTCTTCTACTGCATTTACTACATACAATACAAATCTCAAAATTCTGTCTGCCCAGCCTCCTTAATGTTTTACTAACCAAGTCGTTTCTGTTCATCCTGATTAATCTCCTCTGTGTCAGACTGCCACGACCCTCTCTACTGGAGTGTTGTGATGGTCATTCCCCTGGTCTTTCCTTTATCGCTACATTTCTCTATTACAGTCTCCATATCTGTGGCATATATGTAAATATTTTATCTAGTTCCTATTCATCCTTCAAATTTGTATTTCACCATTCTCCAAATAGATGCTTTGCCCTAGTTGTGCTAAAAATAATTAGAAAAGTGGGTTTTAAAAGTGCTCACCATAGAGCAATGATAAAAAGCTTGAAATGATGGATGCGCTGCCACCCTGAGCTGATCACTTCCAGGAATGCGTGTGAATCATAACATCACATTGCAGTTCATAAATGTGTACAAATATGATGTGTTAAACATTAAAAATAAAGAAGTAGTTCCTTGTGAAGATAGGATTTATTTCACAATCTGTCCTTTACACATATGACTTCTACCAGATTTTCCCTTCTGTGAAGCAGTAGTACAATGTGGTGACTGGGCACAAGGTTCTTGTGTTTAGATCACATCTCTTTGGTTTCTACCTACATGATCATGGGTGATGTTTATAAATTCTTTCCTTCAGTATCCCCTCTTGCAAAAGGAGAATATTATTAAGGAGATAATGAGGATGATGATGATAATGATGATGATGATAATAACAATGTCTATCTTTAGGATTTTTGTGAGAATAAAATGAAATAATGAATGCATAGAAAGTATTGGGCACCATGCCCTAGGCATAGTAAATAACTGATACTGTTACCTATAATTATTCTATTTTGACCAACTCCAACTTGTAACTTGTATAAATTCTAATTTTTTAATTTATTTTTCTGTGAAATTTTTTCCACCACTTTTTTCCTCTCCACTTTTCCTCTTCCAGAAGGAAGTTTCCGAGGCTAGTCTAGAACCTTTGATCCTCCTATCTCAGCCTCCCAAGTACTGGGATTACAGGTGTGCGCCATAACCCCCAGTCATAAAGAATCTTAATGTGGCACTTATTAGATAATTGGTATTGTTTATCTGTCTTGCCCATTGGACTATGGGAATTTCTTTAGGATGGGGCTCAGTTATATTTATTTTTCAATTCTCACTAATTTGTTATAGAATCTGACATTTGATAGATGCTCAATAAATATATTAACTATATGAATTAAAAGTAAAGTCAAGTCGGGTGTGGTGGCGCACGCTTGTAATCCCAGTACTTTGGGAGGCGGAGACCGGAGGATCCGGGTTCGCGGCCAGCCTCAGCTCTCTCTGTTTCTCTCTCTCTCTCTCCCTGTCTCTCTCTCTCTCTCTACTTAGTGAGGCCCTCCGCAACTTCGTGAGACCCGGTTTCAAAATAAAGTATAAAAAATAAGGCCGGGGGTGTAGCGCAGAGATAGAAAGCCCCTGGTTTCAATCTCCGGTACCGCAAAAAAAAAAAAAAAAAAAAGTCAAGTCAAGTGGATTTGGTCAGAAAATATTCTTGGGAAGTCAAGTTGGAATTATTGCTCTTTAATTCTGGGGACTATATGGTCCCAAGGGCTTGGAGGGAGAATTATTTTTCCTCAAACACAGGCAAATAGTAGGAAAAAATTATTTTTCCTACTATTCTGAAATGAAAACTCAATAGAGAAGAGTCATTTTACTTTTGGTTTTACCATTGCAGTAATTCCTTTCCTACTTCCAGCTGTTTCATTGACCCACATTGTTAAACAGATTTCCTCAGCAAAAAGTCTTAGATGGTTTTTCTTTTTGTTCAGTACTGCTCAGCATTCTCAATAGGAGGAATCTATATTAAAATGTATTCGATTTTTTGTACTGATATTTGAAAAGACTTCGATTTCTAGATTTCACAGCCAACGTTTCTCTCATTTTTTTTCTGAAAACATTTTCTCTGCTATCTTTTTTTGCATGTTGAAAGAAATTTAAAAATCATCAGGGATGATAATCAAATGATTTAATCTTGAGTTTATCTTTAGACATTTGTGAAGAAATTGAATTGGATTTTTAGCAACTTGATATTTGAACTTATGAGTACATAAGTTTGAAAAATATCTTTATTATTTGCCTCAAAATATGTACTACTTAATAAAAAGGTGCCAAGTGCATAAGCAATGAGAGTAGATAGCGTCTTCTCTGAGGGCTTTCAAGAGATCGTTGCTTTTACTTGGATCAACTTCAAGGAGTTTATAATAATTCACTTGAATCTAGGACATACACGTTTGTTTTCAACCTCCAGGCAGTTCAACCTCCACTCTACTCACAACCACCAATATTTCTCTTTTTAAAGTATTTTCAACTGGGGGTGGTGGCATACAACTGTAATGGCACTACTTGGGAGCCTGAAACAGGAGGATCACAGGTTCCAGGCCAGTCTCAGCAACTTAGGGAGGCCCTGTTTCAAAGTTAAAAACAAAATAGGGCTAGTGGTGTAGCTTGGAGACAGAAAGCTCTGGGGTTCCATTCCCAGTACCACATATACACATACACATTAATTAGTTTCTATGTGCATTATCGAAATATGTTGGTCAATGAGGGAGGAAGAAGTAATATTTTAGTTTATTTCCCAGATTGAGTGGATAAACCAATTTTTCAGAACCAGCGGATAAACCAGTTCTCTATAAATGTTAATAAATACTACAATATATAATATCTAGTGATAAATAGGGGATAGATATGTATTCCTTGTAAACAAGATGATGGACATTCTGGGTTATATATTCTGAAATGATACTGGATCAGTTATGTTGTATCTGCCAAGATCTGTGTAATAATGATGAAATATAACTATTAATATGATTTTTTCTATTACTAATTGGATCATAGTTGATAAATCACTTAAATTTTCTGAACCATGAGTGACAGATTTTTAAAATCTTAATCAATCTTTGCTGATATATTTTCTGTGAGGAGTAAAAGAATCTTGTGAAGCCCCTAGCATCACACACAACTAAAAATAAATAATATCCAAATAGTATTTACAATGAAAGAAACAAGCCATTTTTTTCTGCAGTTTGCCTAAAAGTGGTCATTGAACCACTTTAAATCTAAGTTATTTTCAACCTCTCACTTTTTTTTATTCCTATGATAGTGACTCCTTGAAGATAGAAGGTTAGGAGCCAGCTAATGAATAACTAGATGAAATATAAAACAATATATAAGCCAATTATAATACATTTAAGGAAGATATGAAATATTAGTCATGTTGAATCCCCAGATTAGAACTCCAGAAAACTAACTGTATTACAGTACACTTACCTCAATTAACTTTGTGTGTATAATTAACTTTTCACAAAACATGAAGATATTTTAAAAATATTAAAACAATAAACATCCCTCCTCCTCCATGGTCTGAAGTTGTAGGATTCCACTGAGGCAGCTTCTATGGGAAGGCAATTCCTTTACCATGATCTGTCTCTAACACTTTTGATGCCAGTGGACACATTTCACTCAAAAATAAGAGAAAAAGAATTCAGTTTGAAAGAAGAGAAAATAAACTGGAAATATCACTTAAGGAAAAGTGTTATGAAGGTACACGTATGGACTCAGTTGCTCCTTTTTTTAGTACTTTTGAACACAAAAAATAACAGCACTGTTTTGAAAGTCAGAACTTTGTGCTGTGAAATAGATACCACAACACCATCGATTTCCTATGTGTTCCAGTTAACCAGTATTATGTAACAAACACCCCAAAATATACTGAATAGACCAAGCAATTTTTTTTAATTGGTGCATTGCAATCATACATCTTGATGCAGCTCAGGGTGATAGAGACATACATGCACACAGCACTCATTGAACCCTCCCCCAGTTCCCACCCCACTCCCTCTCCCTCCCCACCTTCCCATGCTCAGCACAGTGATTGGCTATGATAAGTTTGTGTATGTACATCATGTCCATTGAGGTGTTTCCCTCTTCAAGTCTTCCTCCCTCCTCCCATCTCCCTCAGTTAGGTCCCCTCCTTCACTCCACTAAGGTTTCTCCTTTGTCTGGAGTCCCTCCTGTGTCCCAATTTCTCCCTAGCTTTCACATATGAGGGATAACATCTGATCTTTCACTTTTTATGACTGACTAATCTCACTTAGCATAATGTTCTCCAGTTCCATCCATTTCCCTGCAAATGATGTAATTTTGTTCTTTATGGCTGAGTAGAATTGCATTGTGTATATATCCCATAATTTTATAATTCATTCATCTGTTGATGGACATCTTGGCTGGTTCCATAATTTGGCAATTATGAATTGTACAGCTATATTTTATGATAGTCTGGTTTCAATTATTTTAGGTAGATACCCAGGAGTGGTATAGCTGGGTCATATGGTAGGTTCATTCTCATTCTTCTGAGGATCCTCCACACTGTTTTCCAAAGTGGTTGCACTAATTTGCAATCCCACCAACTCTATATCCGAGTTCCTACTTCACATCCTCACCATCATTTATTATTGCTAGTTCAACATATGAAAAACAATCCATGTAATTCACCACATAAACAGAACTAAGGACAAAATAAATCACATGATAATTTCAATAAGATGCTGAAAAAGCATTCAAAAAACCCAATACCCATCATGCTAAAAACACTGCAGAGAATCAAAATAGGAGGAACTTACCTCAACATCATAAAGGCAATATACAATAAACCCACAACCAACATCATATGGAATGGGGAAGAACTGAGAGTTCCCTTCAAAATCAGGAACAAGACATGGATGCCCACTATCACCACTCCTTTTCAATATAGTAGTCGAGACTCTAGCCAGAGCAATAAGACAAGAGAAGGAAATCAAATAATACAAATGGGAAAAGAAGAACTGAACTGATCTCTATTTGCAGATGACATGATCCTTTACTTAGAAGACCGAATAAACTCAACCAAAAGACTTTTAGAACTGATTATCAAATTCTGCAAAATTTCTGGATAGAAAATCAATCTAAAAAAATCAGAAGCTTTTGTAAATGCCAACCATAAATCCACTGAAAAAGAAATTCAGAAAACCTTTCCACCTACAATAACCTCAAACACAATAAAAATACTTAGGAGTAAACCTATCCAAGAAGAATAAAAAAGACCTCTATAATGAAAATTATAAAACATTAATGAAAGAAATTTAAGAAGATCTTAGAAGATGAAAGAATTTCCCATGTTCTTGCATTGGCCGAATATATATCATCAAAATGGCTGTCCTTCCCAAAGTGATCAACAGATTCAATGCAATACCCATTAAAATACCATGGTCATTTTTCATAGATCTAGAAAAATCAGTCATTAAATTCATATGGAGCTGGGCATGGTGGTGCATGCTTGTAATCCCAGTACTTGGGAAGCTGAGACTGGAGGATCAAAAGTTCGAAGCCAGCCTCAGCAACTTAGTGAGGCTGTCAGCAACTTAGTGAAACCCTGTTTCCAAATAAAATATAAAATCGGGCTGTGGGTGTAGCTCAGAGGTAGAAGGCCCCAGGGCTCCATCCCCAGCACCACCAGAAGAATCAGAAGGTGTGGATTTTCTTCTTGACTAAATTATGAATGAGGAATCAGGGAGAAAATGAGCCTTGGTTTCTAAGCTCATCGCTGTGCAGCTCAGCCATTCAGACTTTATGTGAGTAAAACGCACATTTTGTTTAATCCATTGTAAGCTGGGCTTTCTGTTTCCTGCAGGTAAATATAATTCCTAATGGACAAAGCCTGTATTTAATCACAGTGCAGAACAATTCAAGGTTGTGAAGTAAAAGCCAATCTGCTTCTGTTTTATTCATCAGCATCCGAACGGTCTCTGTGGCAAAAGATAGCCGATGTCAGCCCAAAGTCCAGCTATAGGTTTTGGAAAACAAACTTTTGCTGGCACAGTCATGCCCACTGTTTTCTTATTTAAGACTTACACAAACCCAACAGCGATGCCTCCTTAGTTCTTTTTTCCCCCTCTAGACACCTCAACAGCCATAACCTAGTCTCAGGCAGGTAGAAAAGGCTGAGGCTAGATCTTCTGGCTTTCTATTTTCCTGAAAGTAAAACTAAGAAAGCTTCGTGCTCCAGGTGTGGCAATGCACAGAAAGATGGTATTTCCTCTTGTGGAATGGATGTATGGATTGAATAAAATACTACCCTTCATTGACTTTGAAGTTTCTCTAATCCATAAATGTATGTATGCTTATAAGATAATTAAAATGTAAGAATTTGACTGGATGTGGTGGCACATGCCTGTAATCTCAGTAATTGGGAGGCTGAGATAGAAGGATTGCAGGTCCAAGGCTATCCTCATCAACTTAGCAAGACCCTGTTTCAAGGGTCTCTCCCCTTACCCATACATGATATTGAGATTGACATTGATAATTTCACATATGTACATAAAGTCTATGGAAGTGTTTCCTTCATTAATTCTCCCTCCCACATCCCAACCTCCCCTAGACTCCCTTTCCACTGGTATTTCTCTTCATTTATCTAAAGTCCCATTTAAAGTACAATTATTTGTATAGTGTTTTGTTGTATGATTGAGTGTAACCAGTGTAATTGCCATTCTAAAACTAACAGGTCTATCCAAAGTAACTATTTTATAATATCTTTAAAGAAGCACCTTAATAAGGGCAGTGTTTGAGAAATTTGTAATTCCAATTAATTTTACAGTTTGATTGCACTGTCCTTGTGTCTGATAGGGTGAATCATTTTTTTGATATTTTACTATCATTATTATTACTATTTGAACTAAATTAACCTAAAGATTTCAAATATTAAGTTTTTTTTTTTTGCAATGATAGTGAACCAGACAGAATGTTCCTTGTATACTTTGATGCCTAGTAAGGCTACAGCGGGATGATTTGTTTTGGGGTGATATTGTTGAAACAATTCAGGTAACAATTCTATATTTAGTAGAGTAGATATGAAAGAAAAGTTCAGTACATTGGATTCCTATTGGGGCTGTTATAATTACTATTCATTTTAGTAGCTTAAAGCAGCACACAATTGTTACCTTACAGTTCTGGATGTCAGAAGTCTGAAATGAGCCCTGTGGGGTAAAAACAAGGTGCGGCTAGAGATGCATTTCTTCAGTATATGCCAGGGTTTATTCTGTTCCTTATTTTCCAGCTTCTAGAGAACACCTGTATTCATTGGCCCCTGGGTCTTTCCTCTGTCTTGTAAGATTATTGCTCCTATTTCTGTTTTCCACATCAAATCCCTCCCCCACCTCTCTCCTCTCTCTCTCTACCTCCTGCCTTTCTCTAAGAAAGACCTTTGTGATTACATTGTGTCCCACCAGATAATTCCTCATGTATGCAAAGTCCCTTTTGCCAAATAAGCTAACATATTCACCAAGGGTAATGGAGTAATGGTGATTAGGGAGTAGATATATTTGGGAGGCGACTATCCTTTGGATCACAGTCCTTAATTTCAGTAACATGTATGGAGAGGAGGAGGGAGTGGGGAAGGATCTAGAAGGAGACACACCAACTGCTTGTGTGCTTGTATGTTTCTGTCACTCTGAACCTCATTATTACGCATAATTACAATGCACCAATAAAGGCATATTAAAAATTTAGTTTACAACTTCCTATTTGTCACATCATTTGGCACTCTATGTGTGCAAAATGCTCTTCCTTTTCTTTCAGTTTTCCAATAAAGAAAGATTAGTAGTGTCCTTCCCCAATTCAGTTCTTTCTGCTTCTCAATTTTTTCAAAGTTGATCTCTATAAATATGCTTAAAGTACATTTTTGTAAAGCATACTTTACTGGCACATGCTCTTATTTTGAGCCTATAATTGAATGTGTTCCTGATGTTTTTAGTATTTTAAAATCACTGTCTTCATGTGGCGTTTACATACTCTTTCACATTTAATTCAAAAATATTTCCACAAATAACATGCCTGATATTTTAAGGCACTCATTGTGTTGATTATTGCTTTATTGCACAACTGAAGTTTACTATTAATTTAATACTTTTACATGCTATGCTTTTTGCATACTTTATCACAATTCACTCGGTAATTCTAGAAGGTTTGAGATTATTGTTCTTATTTTACAGGTGAGAAAACTGAAGCTCAGAAAACTAGTTTCCCATGGTCTTTTAAGAGGCATGTACTCACATCTGCTTTCTCTCAATTTTTTTTCTTTTTTGGTATATCACATTGCGTCTTCAAATATAATATTAAATAGAAAGATCCTTCCATTAAGGCTAAATGACTGTGGCTTTTGAGATGATGTGCAAGTAATTCCTTTTAGCATAAAACCATAGGCCTTGCCCAAACTCAAGGTTGTGACCTCTAGGTAGGTCAGAAGTGTCTCACATGTATGTACACAACTGTAGAAAATGTACGTGTAGCAGAAATTATGCCTGAGTTTTCATCAATTTGACTATATTCAGGTTCCCTCCTCCATGTGGGGATAATCTAGTAAGGAATTTTCAGAGCAACCCTGGACTAGAAGATGCCTCCCCACCCTGATTGTCCATAATATATAGTAACCTGGTGTCATCCACTCAGTGCCTTGCTTCAAGTAAAACCAAGAGATCCTTACAACAGAGACTTGGTCTATCCTAAGTGTGTTCCCTTTCCTTTGTTGCCCCAAGGGAACTTTGATTACATCCTTTGTACCTGGAAAATGTGTATTACATGTAGTAAGAAATTAAAAAAAAACACCCAGAAGTCAAGAATCAGGTACTTAATTTTTGCCTGTTATTTATATTATGGAAAATGTGCTACATTTAGGGGGAAATATGTGAACATTAAAAAAAGAATAAGAAATGACTGAAATAGAGGAATAAGTTAACAACCATAGTTTTTGTGCTAATTTTCATGTAGATTTAAATGAATTAGATTTGCTGGGGGAAAGTAGGGAGTGAGAGATGGGTAATTTTTCAGGTCTGTAGCACATGGTACCAATATTTGTCCTCAACAAAGGCAAGATAGGGTGGTTTGTTTCTAACATCATAGTAAAATTCACAAAAAATCATGGTTCCAAAAATGAAATTAGCAAGTTCAACACACTTTCCTTTTCTTTTTCATTGACACATTTTCTTGATCTGGTAATTTATTACATTCCAAAAAAAATCTGTTCATCATATACTGCACGGTATTTTTATGTAATCTGATTACATCTTCCAGGTCATCTTTCCAAAGTTGCATAATTCATTATTTTCCTTTTTGTGACTAACAGATTATATACTCTTATTAAGTTAATATTTTAAAAGTGGCAGCATGGGGGCTAGGTTGTAGCCAAATGACATTATTTAGACACCAGGCTAGCTGATTCGTCAAGCACTTTGAGCTACCGCAACATCGCTCTCTTAAACAGCACTGAATCAATTCCCAGCAGCAGATGAATGCAAGAAAGCTACCTGTCAGTGGGAAAAAATTCAAAAGCACTTCCAGACAGATGACAAGATGGATGATCAGTCTTGCAGATGGGTGACGTTTGGGTTCTTTATGTCTACTAAGTGGACATCACAGGTGGTTTCCTGTCCATCAGATGCTGTTTGAAAACTTTACCTTGCTTTAATGAGAATTGATGATTCAATTTATTAACTATCCAGGATAATTATGGACCCATTGTGTTTCTACACCATAGCTATGAAGCAGGTTTTTAGTACTGGGCATTGCTCTAGGATCCTGACATGTTATATGTCCCTCTGGGTCTAATAACCTGTGTCTTAGATAGAGAAAAGTGGTACCCAGGTAAACCCAGTAGAACCACAGCCATTACAGGACTTGAAAATGTTTACATGGAAGATAATTTTGATCACATTTAGGAAATAATACATAAATAATACATAAATAATACATAAGGATTAAAATAAATTTCTTTAATAAAGTATTAGAAATTTGAAAATATATATAATTACGGAGTTTTTATATTTTTCCTTCATTCATTCCATTACTGAAATGTTTACTAAGTGCTAGGAAGATGGCATGCTCTGTGTTAGATCTTGAGCTACAATGAGCAACTATTTGTCCAACTTTCTCTGAGCTCCTCCTACTTTCCCTCAGGCGTCTTTCCCATAGAGAAGCACGGTGGACCTTGTACACTATTTGATCCCCTGTCGTATATTCCTGTGCTTACCTTTATGATCTGGTAGTAAGTTTTATCATGATTACTCATTTATAACACTTATCTTTCTCAATGGTCTGTAAGATTCCAGAAATCAAGAACCACGTCTGTACTCTATTTGGTCAATACTGTGTGTGGTGTGTGTGTGTGTGTGTGTGTGTGTGTGTGTGTGTGTGTGTTTTCCTGGGAATTGAACCCAAGGTCATTCTATCAATGAGCTACATATCTAGCTCTTTTTATTTATTTATTTTTTCTTTGAAACAGAATCCCAGTTACTGCATGCTGGTCTCGAACCTGCCATGCTCCTATCTCAGTCTCCCAGTTACTGGGATTATAGGCATGTGCCATCATGCTCAACTTGCTCAATATTTTTGAAATATTATGCATGATGTGTAAATGTAAACAGTACGAAATAAAATGGTAATATTTAAAGTGGAGATTTGTTAAAAGAAATACATTTAGCTCATGGTTTGGATAAATCCTGGAAGAGTCAAGAAAATTTTCATTTTCTTGGAGGAGGCAATTTGATAAAATTTACTCTTAAGAGAAGATAATAAAGGACAGACAAATATAATGGCAGGTGAAACAGAAAAGTGTATATGGACAACATGTTAGGAAAGTGAGAGACTGAAGTACAGACTGTGATGCGCAGAGTGTCAGGACTTGAATCCAAGCAATCAAAGTTGTCTAGTGGCAGAAACCGGAGGATCCGGGTTCGCGGCCAGCCTCAGCTCTCTCTCTCTCTCTCTCTCTCTCTCGCTCTCGCTCTTGCTCTCTCTACTTAGTGAGGCCTTCTGCAACCTCATGAGACCCAGACCTGCTTTCAAAATAAAGTAAAAAAATAGGGCCGGTGGTGTAGCGCGGAGGTAGAACACCCCTGGGTTCAATCCCCAGTACCGCAAAAAAAAAAAAAAAAAGAAGTTGTCTAGTGGCCAAAGAGTTTGCAAGCAGCAACGCTGCCCACAGCTGCAAGATCTGCGTCAGCACTTGGTGCATCCTGCCAATAAGGAAACAAAGAGCCAAGGGACTTCAACCGTTTAATATTTGCAGCTCAGCAGGAAACATGAGCTTCTTGTTCCTATCCCTTTCCCTTGTTCACAATACCCTTAGGGATGATGGGAGGCAGGCCCAGGAGAATAGTACACACACACTGGATCTATGGCAGCTGATGACCAGAGCTTAAGAAAGACTGCAACTCATAAAGGGAAATCTACCAACCTGTCCCCAACAGGGAGGCATTATCTGTACTCTCTGGCCAGAAAACATATCTGCCTCTGACCTAGATGGAAACACTATCTCTAGTTTCCAACCCTGATTGTTATGCAAGAACAACCTCTATCACAAGGAAATGTTTTGGAGAATTGTCTCCCAACAGTGGTGGGAAGGCATTTTGAAAAAGTCTTTCTTATTACTTAAGGCATTTGTATTCACACATTTTTAATATGCTTTTATTGGTGCATTGTAATTATACATCATAATGAGGTTCAGAGTGATAGAAACGTAGATGCACACAGTCCTTGGCGTGTTTCTCTCTAGACCCCACCCTGTTCCTTCCCCTCCCAGTACATGTTATTGATATTGGTATTGATAATTTCATATATGTACAGAGCATGATTTCCACTGTTTCCTTCACATATTTTTGCTAATGGAGAAAAATGGAGTGAGTGAGTGGGAAAGTAATGAGTTCATATTTCCGTATGAGGGACATGAAAACATGCTTTTGGCAAAGGTGATGGGTAAGCGCCTGCCCCTTGCCTCAATTATCTAAGCACTATATGCCTCCATATCTAAACAGTTTATTCTCTAAGATTAAGTCTTTGGAGATATATGCACAGAAGCCCTTAGAGAAATATAAATTTATACTTATGCCTAGATTTTAGAACTTTTCTGGGTTTCTTCGGTATTTTATCTTTGTCAATTCACAACTTTAAATTACTGTTCACATTTTATAGCACATAAAACTGTATGGCATACGATATGATTCTATCCTTAATCAGATTCATACCATCTTTCCCAAAGCCAGTTTTTTTCCTCGTTTTTCTCAGAAGGAGGTTTTTTTTCTTGCATTGACTTATTTCAGAATGGTATCTTTTATGAAACAATAATGTCTATCATACAGTTTCAGAGTTGCATTACTCTTAGATCTTTCTGTAGTGAAAATGCTCCCACAATGAAGATTTTCTCCTTGAAATGTTAAAAAAAAAACTGAGAAGGTGATATTAGGTGTAGCGAATGAGTACTATTTTCCTTAGCTTTCTGCATAGGTACTAAATCAGAATTAATCATAAATTGCATCACAGAAGAGAGTAAATATTTGAAGAAAGTGAGGATGAAAATGAAGCTGAATTACTCCTTTGACATCTCTTGATTATGTTTTCTAAGGCTTCACTTATATTCTCATGGAATCACATTCTCACAAAAAATAGCACTTGATGTTTATCCTCAAGGAGTTTTCAGTCTAGTGAGAGAAACCAAAGAAAGACACCTTGTAACAGAGCACAGAAACTCTTGTCATCCTTGAATGGACAGAGTAGTAAGAGAGTACTCTAGACCCCATGGAGTTTACACAAACTTGCAGGAGGGAAGGAGCATTAGGGATTGGTCTTCAGGCATGAATAGAGATGAATAAGGAATAACAGAAAAATAGTATATCATCTTAAGAGAACTAGTGGAAATAATTTGAAAATACATGCCACATTAAGGAAAATCTAGAATGTATGTGTAAAGTGGTTCTGGGATTGCAAGATGGGAGAGTCACAAGAAAGAAACAGGATTAACACTACAAAACCAGGATTTAGCCAGCTCACAAAAGGCCTTGGATGCCTTGCTACAAAAAATGGATTTTATTTTTAGAGTGAATGTAAATCAAGAAAATTTGATGCCCATTCTAAAAAGGGTAGCTTAAAATTAATGTGGGAATGTATTCAGAGGAGAAAATCTTGGTACAAAATATGATTAAAATGGAACTAGGGTATTAGAAGTGAAAACTGGAAAAATAAGGAATTCAGATATTTTCAGAGCATCTCAACTTCCAAAGTGATGGTTCTTGGCAGCTGGTTGATTGAAGAATGGTCTTGGAGAGTGGAAGCAACAAAGATGGTGAGGTTTGGATTTCAAACTGGTCACGCATGTATACATTTGGAAGACTAGATATGAATTGGGAGATGGAATAAGAATATGAAAAAGGAGCCACAAGGTTTGGTCATTTGATTGTTATTTAGATGCCATTTGCATTCTATGAAGTAGAGGGCTTTATTAAATTTGAATGCGTAGTGGCAACTTCAGTGAAAGATCTAAACATAGAAAACAGATATGGGCAATCTGGTTCATATTTCCTTTGACATTTAATTATTGTAATTGTGAATCAACTGACTAGAGCATAAAAATACTTGGAGTAACTTAATAATGTTGTGAAGCTCATTATAAGTAAAAGCAGTGTATCACTCATACATACATATATATATATGTATGTATATATATATGTATGTATGTGTATATGTATATGTGTATGTATACATATATGCATATATGTATGTATGTATATATGTATTCTTGAATATATATCTTACAATATATATGCTGAAACTTTTCAAAATCAAAACAGAAAATAAATCATGTTGTTTTCTTCCCTTACAAAGCAAGACAGTAGAGTTTAGTCAATGTATTTGACATACCGTATTAATGATTGACATTATCTTTGAAGTGCAGTGCGCTTTCGCTGCTGAAAAGGTATACAAATTGTCTTAGTCAACATTCTTACTGCTATAATCCAAAGACCTGACTATACAACTTAGAGGAAGGAAGATTTATTTGCTCACTATTTACTTGGCAATTTTGGGTTCAGTCCATGTGAGGCTGGGAACCGTGGGGATCTCAGGACATGGCGGTGGGAATCTGAGAGAGGGAGAGCACACAGCTTTGCTCTCACATCACAGAGGCCAGAAGCAGAGAGAGTGAGCAGGAGGAGGAGGAACCAATATATAATCCCCAAATCCACACCCCCAGGGACCCCTCCTTAGCAACCTGATTTCAGAAAAAAACTTCCTAGAATATAGTGGATCCTTAATAACATTTTCATGCATACAGGTACAACAGAAAAACAGTTCTACACTTGTTATCTATAGACAGTAGCATGTCAATAGCATTTTAAATTCTATGTGCAAATTTTGTGATTCAAATTTCTCTTGTCTTCACTATTCTGGGGGTACTTGGGGTTGAACACAAGATTGTTCTACCTCTGAGCTATACCCCCAGTCCTTTTTATTTTTTCTTTTGAATTGGGGTTTTGCTAAGTTACTGAGGGTCTCACTAAGTTGCTGAGGCTGTCCTTGAACCTGCAATCCTCCTGTCTCAGCCTTCCAAGTACTAGGATTACAGGACATGTGCCACCATGCCTGGCTTATCTTAAGTATATAAAGAAGATTATAAGCTTTATGTGATATTAAGCTTGTAGTCAAATAAACGGCCCCAAATATAATTCAAACTTTGTGTTCAAGGTGGTGTTTCCCAATAGTCAAACTCAGCACTCTCCTAGAACATTCAAAGCTCACAGCAGTTCAGTGTTCCACGAAAGAGACAGGGGCCCCTGAGAGTCTTGCACTATGTAATCTGGATTGATGAGTAGTAGAGCTTAAAGAGAACTTGCCTCCACTGCCCAAACTCAAACCACCAGAGGATGCTCTCCAACTTAGACATGAAAATGGGTGGTAAGTGCTCAAACCAATAAGGCTGAGTTCATTCAAAACACACAAGACTCTTTAGTATTTGAAGAATGTGTTTTAGAATGAAAGAAAGTCAATTACCTTGAGTTAATTGTGAAGTTATGATAGATAGAATAAAGACAATGGGCTTTGACTCCAGAAGAACTGAGTTTATTTGCATCCTGGTTCTGCCACTGACTTTTTTGTGACTCTGGGCAAACTATAGCTCACCCTGTTTGTTTGATCATTTCAAAATTGTCCTGAGTGCTATTTATGTAGCACTCTTGGTTCAATGTTACAGAAAACAAGAAGTTAAATACATTTTGTACTTTCTAGGAACTTACATTATTATAGTACAGACAGAACAGAAAAGAAAAGAAAACAATATGGTATGATGGAGATTAATAGGTGCATTGTCAGTGATAGATGAGACCATTAGGGGAGACGGTTGTAAGCAGGTGTCTTTCGAGCTAAAAAACAGAATGATGAGAATCCAGCCAAGGCAACTCTCAGCTCACGGTTATCCCTCTGCACTGCTGGAACCACAATAATCTACCTTGTAAAGCTGAGAATTTGTATAAAGCTAGTGCAAGTTAAATGAATAGTAAGGCATTTGTAAGCAGGTATAAAAAGGTCAAAGTAGGAGCATATTTGGAACTGTGACCCTATTTTCTTGAGATTGCTCTATTACTCTGTAAACCTCAACTATCACTATTTGGGTCATGAAATTGTTCTTGTTCTCTCTGTTACTCTAGATTTTGCTCATCTTGTTAAATAGGATTCGTGGTGGAGTCTTGACCTTTTTTAGTTGGAAACTAGATGTTTGCTCCCACACACATATAACTGGCTTTCTTGAAAATAAAATTTCCAAAAGATATCCCCTTCTAATTTACATATAATTTTTTCCTTTTAGTATTTATATCAAACCTTTCGGCTTGCAAAAGACAGTCTAGTAGGAAGGGAGAACACATTTTTGAGGTTATTAAAATGTATAATGAAGGTGCATAGTTAAAAAAAAGATGAGAACTTCAGGTGGGGTACAAGGAAGTATAACAGACAGCAGTGTATCCAATCTCCCTACTCCCCTCCTTTTTTTCATTGCATGGAAATTATAGAAAATGGTGAAACTATATAAAAATATCCCAATGTATTAAAATATCCCAATGGCAGGATAAAATGTTCATGAATGAGTATTTGTAGGAAGAGTGGAATACAAATTGTGGAGTTAGTTCTTTCCTGGGCTCACCTTTGGCAGTTTACTCAATCTGTGTCTCCTCTTTCTCCTCTTTCTCCTCCTGCTCCTCTTCCTCTTCCTATTGCTCCTCCTCTTCCTCCTGTTCCTTCTCTTCCTGCTCCTCTTTCATACTTGTCTACTCAACACTTGTTTCTTCTTCTTCCCCCTCTTCCCCTCCTTCTCCTCCTCCTTCTTCTCTTCCTCCTCCTTCTTCCAGGGGGAGTCTACCACCAAACTACACCTCCTCTTTTTCTTTCTTTTTTTTAACAGGTTTTCACTTAGCTGCCTAGGCTGGCCTCAAACCTATGATCTTCCTATCTCGGCCTCCCAAGTATTGCAGCCACTGTGCCACACTCCTGTCTTTTTTTCTTTAGGTGATGTAAAATGACTCAAGTATATTGATCCTTAGTAGTAATAGGAGAACATTCCTTCTATCATCTCCAATATTTTTTTAAATCTATTTTGTCTTTTAGGGGCTTAGGACCCAGGAGACATATCTGACCTAGTATCATTGTCCTGTCTTCAGTGACCCCTCCTTTTCTGTGTCCAGGATTACTATCTCCCCAACCACTACTCCAGAACAATTGTAATTTATTCTATGGCAGTGATCCTCCATGTTACTTCCCCTTCCTTTTTAGAACCAAAGCTCTAGACATTTTAATATACAGATATTTAATTGAAAGTTGTTTGCAACAGATTTAATAAAGTTTGTTGTTTCCAATCACAATTATTGTTTCCAAGAAAGCTTCAAAATGCAGATTTTAAAACTCTGTGTTCCTTTTTTTCCTTAAGTATTGGAAGCTTGCTAGTAAATTTTCCCCATCAGTTTTAGATTTGACATGGTCTAAATCATTTATTCATCAAATATTTTATTGGGTGAGTGAAAAAAATATTTTATCTGTGTGATAAATATTTTATCTGTGTGAGTGAGGTACTATTCTAGAGCTGGGGATGCAGCACTGAAGAAGAGAGGCAACATTTAATAAGTGTGTCCCTGAATGTGTATGTAACATATATTTGTATCTATTTATCTATGGATGCAAATGTCTTGAATATAATATATGTCACTCAATACATTAAATTGTATAGGATGTACAGATAAATGTTTCCCCCAAAAGATGCAGATGCCCTAATCCCCTGAGTCTGTGAATATGTTACCTTATATAGAAAAGGGAAATTTGAAGGTGTAATTTAGGTAAGGATCTTAAAATGAAAAAAATTATCCCAGATCATCTATGAGAATCAAATGTAATCCAGGTTCCTTATAAGAGGAAAGCAATAAAGTCAATGGTAGAAAGAGATTGATGTAAGGAGGGGTGACATCTGAGGAGAGCCGTAGAAGACAAACAAGATACAAGTTCTTTCTAGAGCATCTAAAGGAATCAGTCCTGCTAATATGTTATTCTAGGATTTCTGATCTCCAGAATTTAAGATTAAATAATTATTGCTTCAAGACTCTAAAATTATGGTAATCTATTACAGGAGCAACAGAAAAATAATGCACTCTAAAATATTCACTATATAAAAATATTCTTATATATATTATATAATGAGTTTATTATATATGGGAATTATGTAGAAAAGTATATGTATATATAATATATTCTATACACTATATGCAAGATCTACTATGTAAACCTTAGAATCCATATGATAGAAATATAGGAAATATAGTGTATATACATAATGACTATACATTTTATATGGTATATGTCTCTAATACAAGCCAAGGCCATCTTTAAAAAATATTTGCACTGAAGGTTTTACAAAAATAATTTAAGGGCTCAGTTGCTGGTCTCATACCCCCTTAGGCTTGTATAACTCAATATTCAAGTCTTATACTGTAGAATCCTAGCCTTATAGATTTTCATTGTACTAGGGTAATTGTGTCTCTTTGGGATCCACGAATGGCTTAAAGAAGACAAACACCAAATTGAATGCCAGTAATTTTGAAGATTTTGTTATCCTTTTGCAGTCAAAAAAGCTATACAGAAAAATAATCTCTATCATATCTCAAACCTGCCTCTAAGCTCCAAATTATTAGCCAAACTTTTATAGGCAGTAGAAATTCTCTCTGTTAGATAACACTGTCCTCCTCTTCCTCTTCCTCCTCCTCGTATGATCTCAAGCATGTTTCAATTTAAAAAAATGAAAGACTCAGTGATGGTTGTATATGTTTTTACTGTGGCAATCACACAGGGCTCATAATAAAGACCTTGCACTTGGGGTTTAGTGATAATTGCTGTTTTGAAATTCTTAATAAGAATTCTTTTTTTATGTTTTTATTGGTGCATTGTAGTCTCACATCACAATGAGTATCAGTTTGGTGTTAACATACATGCACACAGCTCTTCGTGTCCCTCCCACCCGTCTCCCCCCGCCTCCCCCGCCACATGTAGCACTGAGAATGATGTTGGTATAATCTCATATATACACATTGTTTATGATAGTAATTCCATAGATTCACTTCTTTCTTACCCTTCCCCTTCCCTTGTACCCCTTCCCTTGCACCACTGAGGGTTCTCCGTTGTCATTGGAGTCCCTTTTCTGTCCCCACTACTCCCTAAGTTGC